>CM046813.1:21448655-21616946 GCA_025617385.1 Murraya koenigii | reverse complement strand
TTATTAGAGAAAGCTCAAGAACATTACAAGAACAATTCACACACTCTCACAAATCCTCTCAAGAGCTTTGTTATACTTCTTATTCTTTCTTGCTCTTAGACTTATATCTCACAACACAATAGCATAGGTATTTATAGTGAATACAACACAAACATAATCATAACAATACACATCACCTAGCACATTCCACTAACCTTTCATCATAACACCAAACATATTCCACTCACCTAACATGCTCTAAAGGAATCCTTTAATGGCATCAAATGTGTAAAGCTAGCCTCCACTCAACATTGTAGACCCATGATGATGAAGCATGATGATGGAGCATGATAATGGAGGGCCATGTACAACTCAACACCTTATTATTTTGTAAACAAGTTTATTATTTTTTCAACACTCCCCCTTAAACTTGTTTCTGTGACTCTAAGTCTTCTTGCTCGAGGAGTTTAGTGAAATTATCACCAACTTGTTCTTTGGCTTTATTCTTCTTATTTTGATTGAACAATGCCCTGTAGGAATATGCATTTAATCTTCTTTTCGTACTTGTACTTGTTCTCCTTCACTTTCGCCGTTAATTTCTTTGATTTCCACAGCCAATTGTTTCATAACACCCAATGAATTTCTCAATCTGATAAAATCTTCTTGTTTCAATGGCTTAGTAAATATATCAGCTGCTTGATCTTGAGATTTGACATACTTTATTTGTACATCCTTTCTTTCAATACACTCCCTTATGAAATGGTAGCGAGTGTCAATATGCTTACTTCGATCATGGAAGACTGGATTCTTTGATAGGGCAATTGCAGACTTGTTGTCGACAAAGATCTCAGTTGGATCTATTTGGAGCAAACCCAACTCCTTCAACAAATTTCTTAGCCAAATTGCATGGCAAACACCTGAAGTAGCAGCTACATACTCAGCTTCACAGGTGGAAAGTGTGACAATTGGTTGCTTCTTTGACATCCACGTGAAAGCAGTGTTTCCCATGAAGAATACAAATCCATAGGTACTCTTTCGATCATCTAAATCTCCACTCCAATCGCTATCGCTATATCCAACAAGCTTGTAATCATCAGAGAATGAGTATAATAAGCCAAAATCAATTGTACCTTTTATATAGCGAATGATTCTTTTTGCAGCTTTAAAATGGGTGATTGTTGGATTCTCCATATAGCGACTAACGAGCCCAACCAAGCATAGAGAATGTCCGGCCTCGTACATGTCAAGTAACGCAAACTTCCAACAAGGCTCTTGAAAAAGTTGGATCAACTCTTTCTTCTTCGTCATGTTTGGACAA
Organism: Murraya koenigii; assembly: GCA_025617385.1. NCBI lineage: Eukaryota > Viridiplantae > Streptophyta > Magnoliopsida > Sapindales > Rutaceae > Murraya > Murraya koenigii. Next base: position 21,615,649 of record CM046813.1, on the reverse strand, counting down.
TTTGACTCCGCATTCCATTAGGCGTACTTACGGGCTTGCAATCATGCATCTTGAACTTCTTGAGTATTTCCTTGCATAGCATTCTTGGGAAATGAATATGCCTTCTTCCTTTTGCTTGACTTCAATGCCCGTGTAGTATGCCATTAGTCCAATGTCGACTCATCTCGAACTCTTTCACCATCACTCTCATAAACTCTTCAAATAAGTTTGGATTGCTTCCAGTGAAAATGAGATCATAAATATATCACCGCTTGATCTTGAGATTTGACATACTTTATTTGTACATCATTTCTTTCAATACACTCCCTTATGAAATGGTAGCGAGTGTCAATATGCTTACTTCGATCATGGAAGACCTGGATTCTTTGATAGGGCAATTGCAGCACTTGTTGTCAACAAAGATCTCGACTGGATCTATTCGGAACAAACCCAACTCCTTCAACAAATTTCTTAGCCAAATTGTATGGCAAACACCAAGTAGCAGCTACATACTCACCTTCACAGTGGAAAGTGTGACAATTGGTCGCTTCTTCGACATCCATGTGAAAGCAAGTGTTTCCCATGAAGAATACAAATCCGGAGGTACTCTTTCGATCATCTAAATCTCCACTCCAATCGCTATCGCTATATCCAACAAGCTTGTAATCATCGTAGAATGAGTATAATAAACCAAAATCAATTGTACCTTTTATATAGCGAATGATTCTTTTGCAGCCTTTAAAATGGGTGATTGTTGGATTCTCCATATAACGACTAACGAGCCCAACCAAGATAGAGAATGTCCGGCCTCGTACATGTCAAGTAACGCAAACTTCCAACAAGGCTCTTGAAAAAGTTAGATCAACTCTTTCTTCTTCGTCATGTTTGGACAATTTGACTCGCGATTCCATCAGGCGTACTTACGGCTTGCAATCATGCATCTTGAACTTCTTGAGTATTTCCCTTGCATAGCATTCTTGGGAAATGAATATGCCTTCTTCTTTTGCTTGACTTCAATGCCCGGTAGTATGCCATTAGTCCAATGTCGACCATCTCGAACTCTTTCACCATCACTCTCATAAACTCTTCAAATAACTTTGGATTGCTTCCAGTGAAAATGAGATCATCCACGTACAGGCATACAATCAAGATGTCTCCATCTTTGACTTTGACGTAGAGAGCATGTTCATGTGGGCATTTGGTGAAGCCATTCTCTTTGAAATATTTGTCGATTCTACTACTCCATGCCCTCGGTGCTTGCTTTAACCCATAAAGTGCCTTCTTCAATCTCAAAACTTTATCTTCATATCCTTCCACCACATAGCCCAATGGTCGTTTGATGTAGACTTCTTCTTTGAGAAATCCATTTAAGAAAGCGACTTTACATCCATTTGATGAATCTTCCATCTGCTTTTGGGTCGCTAAAGAAATGATTAGTCTTATAGTTTCCATTCAGCCACGAGAGCAAATACCTCATCATAGTCGATGCCGACTTTTGACTATAGCATTTTGCAACTAACCTCGCCTAGTGCCTTTCAATCTCACCCTTGACATTTCTCTTCGCCTTGTAAACCCATTTGACACCGATGGCTTTGTGACCTTTGGGAAGTGTAGTAAGTTCCCAAGTGTCATTCTTCACTATGGCTTTGATTTCTTCATTCATCACGATTCTCCATTTTTCATCTTGTATAGCTTATTCAAGTAAACCGGCTCACAATCAAGAAAGAGGCAAAATAGAGTGAGATTATCATGTCTCTCAATTACCTCATAGAGATCTTGAAGACTCTCGTATGCTCTTCAGTTCTTTCACTTAAGAAAGATGGTGGTGAATCTTCATGTGTGGTTGATGCTGGTGAGATAGGTGGACTAACCGGCTCTTGTACTACTTGCTCCTTCATTGTCTGTTCATTTTCTTCAAAAGGAAAAAAATTGAAGTCATCCACATGAGAGCCAAAATCCCATTCTCCTTCTTCCTCAAAGATTATATCTCGGCTAATCACAATCTTTCCGTTGTCTGGATTGTACAACTTGTATCCTTTAGAATTGATGTCATAGCCGATGAAGATGAACTTCTCACTTTTATCATCCAGCTTGGCTCTTCTCTCGTCTGGTACATGTACATGGGCAATGCTTCCAAAAACTCTCAGATGGGTTATGCCAGGCTTTCTTCCACTCCATGCTTCTTGCGGTGTCTTGCCCCACACACTTCTTGTTGGAGATCGGTTGGATAAATAGATTGCACAAGCAACAGCTTGAGCCGAAAATTCTTTGGGTAGTCTTTTGCTCTTGAGCATACTTCTCGCCATGTCGAGGATAGTTCGTTCTTTCTTTCTGCAACACCATTTTGTTGGGGGATCTCGGAACTGCCAAAGGGCGTCGTATTCCATTTTCGTCACAAAACTTCACAAATTCTTTGAAGTGAACTCTCCACCTCGATCGGATCTCATGGCCTTGATTTGGTGTCCACTTTCTTTCTCCACTCGCAGCTTTGAACTTCTTGAAAACTTCAAAACTTCCGATTCGCTTTAAAAATATACCCAAGTTTTCCTTGAAAAATCATCTATGAAAAGAAGGAAGTAGTTACTTTTACCAAGAGAGGTTGGCTTGAATGGACCGCATACATCGAGTATGAATAAGCTCGAGTGGCTTCCGAGCTCTTGAGTTTGACTCCTTTGGAAAACTCTTTCTAAATTGCTTGCCAAGTAAACAACTTTCACAAACTTGATTGGGATGATTGATTGAAGGTAGACCTTTCACCATGTTCTTTCTTGATAGTAGCTCTAGTCCACCAAAGTTGAGATGTCCATATCGAAGATGCCAAATCCAGGTTGGATCTTTATGACAAGCCTTGAGACACTTTTGCAACATCATTCCGAATATTTAAAGGAAACATTCTATTCTTCGACATTTTCACTTTTGTAATTAAGTTTCCTTTGTCATCTCTTAAAAAAAGACTATAATCTTTAAGATGAATATCATAGCCTTTTTCTAAAAGTTGACCTAAACTTAGAATGTTGCTTTTCATATTGGGCACATAGTAAACATTTGAAATTATTTGGTGGCTACCATCTTTTATGTGAAAAGGATGTTACCTTTTCCCTTCATCGGTACTTTTGAATCATCTCCAAAAGCGACGCTACCATTCACCGATTCATTCATCTCCACAAACATGCTTCGCTTTCGCTCATGTGATTGCTAACACCGTGTCAAGATACCAAGTATTTTCTTGACCTCCATTGTTGTCATTACGTGCTAGTAAAAGTGTGCCATCTCCATCATTCTTCTCTTCAATATAATTTACTTTCTCATCTACTATGTTGCTTGGAATTCGCGATTACAAGCATAATGCCCAAATTTTGACAATTATAGCACTTGCACTTGAGATTTTTCATACCTCGATCGTGGATTGTTTCTTCCTCGCCCTCTGTTTGAGCTTTCTCCTCTTTCATTATTGAAGGAGTTTTTGTTGTTGAAATTCCAGCCTCGTCCATGACCACGACCTCTACCTCGTCCTCGGCCTCTTCCTCGGACATAGTGCCTTCTATCGTTCTTGAAGCTTTCTTCTCATTTCTTTGGATTGATTTCCATCTTGAAGAGTTGTTCTTCGATCCTCGCTTCTTCTTCATTTTTTCTTTATAAGCTTGCAACCTTCCTTGAAGTTGCTTCGATCGTCATAGCCTCCAAATCTTTAGTCTCCTCTATTGTTACTACAATGAGGTCAAACTTGAATCTACTCGATCGAAGTATTTTCTCAATAATCCTTAGCTCTCTCAACTCTTCACCATTTCTTTTAATTCATTAGCAACAATCACAACTCTAGTAAAGTAATCAAAAATTGATTCTGATACTTTCATGTGTAAGGACTCAAATTCACCTCTTAGTGTTTGAAGACGGACTTTCTTAACTTGTTCCGCTCCTTTGTAAGAGGTTTCTAACTTCTCCCACGCTTCCTTCGAGGATGTTGCACCAGCGATCTTTTCAAAAGCATCTTCATCTAATGATTGAAAGATGAGATACTTTGCTTTGTTCTCTTTCTTCTTTAAGTCTTTCAAATTCTCCTTTTGTGCCGCAGATTAAAGTACCTTCATTTTCCGGTACTATAAAGCTCTTCTCCACGACATCCCACACATCATGTGCACCCAATAGAGCTTTCATTTTGATGCTCCAATTGTCAAATTTGCTCCATTTCAATTGTGGAACTTGAAATGACATCATACCACCATTTGCCATATCTCACAAATCGGATGAGAATTTGGAGATTCTGAATGCACGAATGAATCCGGAACGTCGAAAAACCTTTGGGAGGTCTCGGGTCAACTTTGGTCAACTCGGTGAGTCAACTTAGTTTCTGGACGGCAAACTTTCGATGGCTATTCCGGGCTCCTCCGAACTCCGATTAGGCTGATTCTTGCGACGTTACGTTCGTCTCATCGAGAGCTTCGATTTGATATGCTACACAACTATTTTATCCTCCAAACCTTGCTCTGATACCACTTTGTTGGAGAATTTGAAGGATTAAACACAAAGCTTATTAGAGAAAGCTCAAGAACATTACAAGAACAATTCACACACTCTTACAAATTCCTCTCAAGAGCGTTGTTATGCTTCTTATTCTTTTTGCTCTTAGACTTATATCTCACAACACAATAGCATAGGTATTTATAGTGAATACAACACAAACATAATCATAACAATATACATCTCCTAGCACATTCCACTAACCTTTCATCATAACACCAAACATATTCCACTCACCTAACATGCTCTAAAGGAATCTTTTAATGGCATCAAATGTGTAAAGCTAGCCTCCACTCAACATTGTAGACCCATGATGATGAAGCATGATGATGGAGCATGATGATGGAGGGCCATGTACAACTCAACACATTATTATTTTGTAAACAAGTTTATTATTTTTCAACAGCTTTGAGGGTATATTTGGAATTTTAAGAGTGTAAAGAGTAAAAGTTAATTTTTTAAAATAAAACAAATAAATGTCCTAAGTAAATGAGTGTTCAGAGTATTTTTTTAAAGTGTAAATAATCCCACAAAAAATGTAAACTCATTAGAAATTTAGAATTTCTTGGAAATAAAATGACTTAGAAAGTATATGAACAAAAAATTAAATTGATCCATGTATCAAGGACATGTCAATGAAGAGTTTGAGGCTTAGATTTATTTATTTATTTATTCTTAAAATGGCTAAAAGGCTTTTTTGTTAAATAAAGAGTTATTAGAATTGAGTCACTCTTAGCATAAGCCCTTTGCCCTAGTGATTAAAGTTGTTGTTATTTAAATTGAAGGGCAGTAGTTCGAATCCCACAAGTACATTGTAATAGTATTTTCTTCCTCAACTATTGAATGAATGTTGTCTGTTTCTTTACCAAAATATTCCAAATATGAGAAGTAGACATCCCTCAACTATTGAGTAAAGGTAGTCTGCTTCCTTACCCAAATATGAGGAGTAGATATTCCTTAAATATTAATAAGAGTTCTTTCTTACTCAAATGTAAGAGTTATTTCTTACTCAAATGTAAGAGTTCTTTCTTACCCAAATGTAAGGAGTATACATCTATATTAATATAATAGGGTTCAAATTTGGACAGTAACTCATACTAATTAATATAAATTAGTTCAAGTTATAGTCTAATTTGTAAATATCAATTATAGTCCTATATAAATATGAGCGGTAATATTAAGCAATAGTCTCATGTATAAAAAAAAAAAAAAAGAATTGAGTCACTCTTAATTCAAAGATTTAACCAATTTTGAGTGAGATTTTTTGATGACATAGAAGCAAAACAACCTTTAAGTCACTTATGCTTTGTCTTAAAACATCCTTACCAAAATGTGAAGAGTATACATCTCTCGAATATTAATGAATATTCTTCCTTACTTAAGTGTGACCAGTATACATCTCTCGAATATTAATGAGGGTTCACATTTGGAAAGTAACTCATATGAATTAATGTATTATGTAAATTAATCTCAATTATAGTCTGATTTATAAATATTATTTATAATCTCATATAAATATGGGTTATAATATTGAGCAACATGAAATAATTTTTTAATTAGAAATGATACGCATCACTAAATAATTACAAGTTACTATTTTGCATAGTTTGGGCAACCATTAGATTTTTTAACATTTATCATCCGATTTTTTTTTTGTTCTTTTTCGAAATTTTCTTTTTATCAGGAGCATGACAATTGAAAAGAACCTAATTTTTTCACCATTTATATGAGTGGTGTTCGAATCCTTTTGGATTATCCTAATAAATTTTACTAGTTGAACCAATTAGTTCTTTTTTTTAATGATAAAAATAAAAACATGAAAAGTTAAAAAAATTCAACATCACCTAATTTATAAATTACATATAAAATTAGTAAATAAAAAATAAAACTGATAAGTTCATACAAGATTATTAATTATTTAAAAACTTAACATGGTTTCTACTGAATTTTAGTAAAAAAAATTTATTCATTTGCAAAAATATTTTTTAATTAAAAAATAAAATAATTACTCATTAATTAAAAAAAAACTTATACGAAAAATAAGTGGAATAAGTTTTATTTAATTGGTTTAATCATAAATTCTATATTCATTCTAGAATGTTTATATACTTCTATGATATTTATATACTTTCTTTCTCATTTTCTATAATAATATTTATTTATTATATAAATTAATTAAGCGCAACTATTAATCTTGATGTGGATCAAGCTAAAACTTAAAAAAAATTATTATATTACTAAACACATATATAATATATCAATAAAATTATATTTAATTTTGAATCTTATGCATACTTTATATAGATTTAAGCTCCTTACTTATACTTAGAAATCATTTGAGACTGTTATTGAGGAAGTGTAGAATAAAGCAAAATAACATTATCTTACAATAGTTTTGAAAGATATTAAATAATACATTTTTTTAAAATTTAATTTTTGAGAATAAGTTTCATCCTTAATAAAATATCACACGTATTACATAAATGTAAAACTAGTATTATCCAATTTAAATAATAAATAATAAATATATAAGGAAATAAATATTATAATGAGTTTTTATTTTACAATTTTAATTTTTTTGAAGTAACTCTTATATTAATTTACTTATTTTACATTCTATTAATAAGTTTTAGTCATAATCTATAAAATTTATTTTTATTTTACACTTAATGTTGATTTACTAATTTTATATTATATTTATAAATTTTAGTTTTATTTACATGTAATACATTAATTTATTAGTCTTATAATAATTTACTTATTTTACATTCCTTTTACAAGTCTTATGTTTCATTTTCAAAATTTATTTTTTATTTTATAGTTAGTGTTGATTTACTATTTTTATGTTATATTTATATATTTTTGTTTTATTTGCCTGTAATACATCAATTTATTAGTTTTATATTAATTTACTTGTTTTACTTTCCATGTACAAGTTTTTTAAATTTATGTTTTATTTTGTACTTAATATTGATTTATTGATTTTATGTTATATTACAAGTTTTTTAATTATTTACCAGTAATACATTAATTTACTTATTTTACTTTCTATTTACAAGTTTTATGTTTCATTTTGTACTTAATGTTGATTTACTAATTTTATGATATATTTGTAAATTTTTATTTTATTTACCAGTAATACATCAATTTATAAATTTTGTAGTAATTTATTTATTTTACTTTTCATTTACAAGTCTTTTGTTTCATTTACAAAATTTATATTTTATTTTAGAATTAATGTTAATTTATTAATTTTAAGTTATATTTATAATTTTTATTTTATTTATTAGTAATACATCAATTTATTAATTTTATATTAATTTATTCGTTTTACCTTTCATTTGTAAGTTTTATACTTAATTTTTAAAATTTATATTTTATTTTGCACATAATGTTGATTATAAGTTTTATGTTATAATTGCAAAGTTTTATTTTATTTACTAATAATATATTAATTTACTGATTTTATATTAATTTATAAATTTTATTTTTTATTTAAAAAATAAAAATATGGATGGTCAAGATTCAATAACCGTTTTCTGGCTTACTGCTTACCCGCTCAGATTTGGAAGGAAAAATATGTTAAAAATAATAAATGGACCAAAATGCCATGATGCGTTTACCGTTTTGTCCTCGGTTAATATAAATAGGCACTACTGATATATCGCCAAAAAAGGCCGAAATCGAAACGAAGCTCATAAAGTCGGGAGCCCTAGCCCTAGTCCATGTCCAATTAGGGTTTTGTTTTTTCGTTTCAAGAGGGAAAAAAGCTCAAAACCTTCAAGCTCAAGCCCATTAACTCCTCTTCTACCTCCAAATTTTTCCCTGCAACAAAAATTCAAAATTTTTCAAATTTTATTCCTTTAATTTCCCGAAAATTCAAAATCTAGATTCTGATTTGTCGGTTTCGATCATCAGCCGTTCTTTTTTCGTCTCTTCTTTCTGCTGATTCCTCAATCATAGTGAGTTTCTCTATCTTCTGTATTTTCTGCTTTCGTTAATTTTTATTTTTTTTGGTTATAAATTTAGCGTCTTTGTGATTCTGTATCGTCTCTAGGGTTTCTTAGATCTAGTTTTCTTTTTTGCCCATTTATTTTCATGTTTTTGGCTGTTAATATTTCTGGGTTTGGGCATGCTAATGCTCCTATAAGATATTGTGTGTTCATGTATTAGGGTTTTCCAATTATCTCTAGGTTTTGTGTAAGTGTAAGTTGGTTTAATATTGAGCTCGATTATCCAACTTTGAAAAAAAGAAAAGAGGAAAATTCAGAAAATTTACTTGAAAATTGATGTAAGATCTCACGGCAGGACTTGTCTCAGTAATGGTTCTTGTTCTCATATTACATGTAATATTGAGCTCTTTTATAGTTTCTTTACTGGTGATGCTCGAGTAGTGGACTGTTTGCTTTTTTACATAGTGGGCTTCTTGTTTGCTGTGAATGGCCCAGGTCCAGTTGGCATACAGAATTAAGTCCACAGAGCTGTCTTCTCTATTACTTGTGTGAACTGGAAAGAACTTAGATTGCTTTGTGTATGTTTGAGTTGTGTTGATTCTAATTCTCCCATAGGCAGACTGTCTGTGTGGGAGTGGCTGTTGGTAAATATTGGTGAAAATTTAGAATCTGGTCTTATGTGGTTTTGGGTTTTAATGTTGTTTGTTCAAAGTGGGGTAAACACTCTTACTACATGTTGGGTCGACTATTGATGAAGTGCTTCACTTTACATAAGTTAGTGCCATTAATAGTTTTGTCCCAGTTTGCCGAGTTAGAACATTGGTGTTTAAAGTTGCAATTATCTAAGAAGGAAAATTTTTAAGGGATAATTGAAATGGAATTAGGATGACAAACATTGATCTGTAATATTAATATGATAGTAAGTTCAAAGCCAGCACTCTGTGCCTTCAGGATTAAACATGACAATGAATTTTTCCTTTTTTAATTTCTCTATATAATCATGATGTTTAATTGTTAGACAAGCAAGATAAAGAAGCTATCATTTCTTTTGGCACTTCATGATGCTTCCTATTATAATGATTGATCGAACCAGCTTGGCACTTTTCTGTTAAATAAAGTTTTATGCTTGAACTCGAGGAATTTTTATTTGATGCTGTATTTTCCTGAGATGTTTTTATTGGTTTCTTCTTCAGAGTTTTCTTCAGACAATAGCAGTTCATTAAGTTATGATCTTTCAAATGCTTAATTTTTCTTCTATTTCAGTACTAGTTTTTGAGATGGATACCCCTCTTGCAACTGTAATGCCTGATACTCCTATAACCCCGAGTTCTCCTTCTGGGAACAGAGAGCTTATGAATTTGGAAACACAGTCTAATAAGCGTAGGAGAAAGAAATCTATTGTCTGGGACTACTTCACAGTAGAAACTGTTGATGCTGGATGTACCAGGGCCTGCTGCAACCAGTGCAAGAAGTCATTTGCTTACATTACTGGTTCAAAGTTGGCGGGCACCAGCCACCTCAAACGACACATTACCATGGGAATATGCCCAGTAAGCCGTCAAAAAAATCAGCAAACCCCAAATACACCAAGCGCCAAACCCGGGAGTGTCACTGATCCACCTAAAAGACGCTATAGAGCGTCTCCTGGAATTTCAAGCATCAGCTTCAATCAGGATTGCAGTACCCAAGAAATTGCGAAGATGATCATTATGCATGAGTATCCCCCCCACATTGTTGAACATCCTGCTTTCATTGATTTTGTCCATACTCTTCAACCCCAGTTCAATGTGGCAAGCTTCAACACCATACAGGGGGATTGTGTGGCAATGTATCTAAGGGAGAAGCAAAGCCTTTTGAATTTTATCAGTGGAATTCATGGACGAGTCAACCTGGCATTGGATTTGTGGTCTTCAAATCAATCTGTAGGCTATGCAATCCTAACTGGGCATTTCATTGACAGTGATTGGAACTTACATCGTCGTGTTCTTAATGTGGTTATGGTTCCATCCCCTGATTCAGATGTTGCCTTCAATCAAGCTCTCGCGTCTTGCCTATCTGATTGGCGTCTAGAGAACAAGTTGCTTACCCTCACTCTTGATCAGTCCTTCTCAAATGAAACGATAAACGGAAATCTCAGAGGCTTTCTTTCTGTCAAAAACCCATTTATGCTAAATTGTCAATTGATAAAAGGGAATTGCTATGCTCGTGTTATTAGTCGTCTTGCACAAGATGCTCTAGGAGCAATATGGGAAACTGTCAATAAAATCCGTGCCAGTGTTAAGTATGTCAAGACTTCAGATACTCATGAAGAGAAGTTTCTTGAGCTGAAGGAACGACTTCAGGTCCCTAGTACAAAGGACCTTTTCATTGATGACCAAACTAAATGGAACTCCACTTACCATATGTTGGTGGCTGCTCATGAACTAAAGGAAGTATTTGCTTGTTTGGAAACTTTTGATCCGGACTACAGAATAGCAACCCCAACAATGGATGATTGGAAGCAGGTGGAAATTCTCTGTACATACTTGAAGTATTTCTTTGATGCGGCAAACATTTTAACTTCTCCAACATATCCTACTGCCAGTGTATTCTACCATGAAGTGTCAAAAATTCAGGTAGAGCTGACACAAGCAGCCATGAGTGAAGAACCTTTCACCAGTTACCTCACCAAACCTCTGAAAGAAAGGTTTGATGAATATTGGAAAGACTGCTTTCTAGTGTTGGCGATTGCAGTTGTTCTTGATCCAAGGTTCAAAATGAAGCTTATTGAGTTCAGCTTCTCTAGGATATACGGTGAGGATGCTGGGATGTGGATCAAGGCTGTTGATGATGGCCTTCATGAACTCTTCCACGAATACCTTGTCCAGATGCTCGCACTGCCAGACAGTTTTATGGACGAAGGGCTTGAGGTCATTCCAAAATCTGAGGCGTCACGAGAAGAGACCCTTCATGTTGGAAATCTTGAAGAAGGAACCTCTCAGGAAGGACAACCTCAGGAACAATCGCAGGACATGTCTCTTATCTCTATTGGAGACGGGCTTTCTGATTTTGAAGTCTATATCTCTGAGGATACTAGTGGCCAGCCAATGAGATCAGAATTAGATCTGTATCTTGAGGAGTTCCTCTTGCCTCGTACACAAGATTTTGATATTTTGGATTGGTGGAAACTGAATCAGGTGAAGTACCCAACTCTTTCCAGGATGGCTTCTGATATCTTGTCCATACCATTCTCTATAGTCCCGACTGATTCCGTGTTTGATATGGTGAGCAAGAAGATAGATAGCTATCGGAGTTCATTGCGTCCTGTTACACTGGAGGCTCTCATTTGTGCCAAGGACTGGCTCCAATATGGATCTCTATCGTCTGATTCCCAGTAATGCAATTGTGAAAAAGGACTTTTAGGTGTAGGTTTCATTTACATCTTACAAAGGATTAGTGCAAAGATGGTTTTGCTCCAAAGAATTTTTTTTTTTTTTAATAGGTGTTTGATAGTAGCAAATGTCATTAGTCTTTTCATTTCCCCCTATTATTTTCTTACTGTAATGAATTTTATTTTAGTATTTAGGATACAGTTCTGCTCCTCTGTGTTCTTGGATTCAGTAGATCAAAAGGTGTTATTATTAATGCTATCATTTTCTGACCGTAACGGTGTCTCAGCCTTGAATTTAATATTATCGGAACTTGCTTGGTCAAGTAGCGGTGTTGGTTTAAAGGAAAAACATTTTTATTATGTTATTTTAGTACAAGAAAATGTATAACGAAGCACTAGTGGTCTAGTGGTAGAATAGTACCCTGCCACGGTACAGACCCGGGTTCGATTCCCGGCTGGTGCATTATTCGTGGAGCGATGAAGATAATTACCGACAAGTGATGGCTGGGTCCATCACGATCATCTGGTCTCTGGATGAAACCAAGTGCCGTCTGAGCTCTAGATTTTTTTTTAATTTTTTATATACTGTTTAATACTCTAAGCTCAATAGAATGCTGAGTAATTCAATTGCTCGGGATCTTTTATGACCCTCTTCTTTCCCTCCATAACTCACATTCTAAACAAACCGCCAATAATCTTCAACAAAATGATTTCTAATTCTTCTATATCACCACTACCTCCACTCACCCAAGAAACCCCACTCATCTCTCTCCTTAAAACCTGCGAATCGATGCACCAACTTAAGCAAATCCAGTCCCAAACTATCAAACTTGGACTTTTAACAAACCCCACTATCCAAAACAAACTCGTTACCTTTTGTTGTAGTCAAAAAGGTGACATGAAGTATGCGTGTAAAGTGTTCGAGAAAATTCCCCAACCAAGTGTGTTTCTTTGGAACACTATGATAAAGGGCTATTCTGGGATTGATTCTCATAAAAACGGAGTTTTGATGTATTTAGATATGTTGAAGAGTGATGTCAGGCCTGATAACTATACGTTTCCGTTCTTGTTGAAGGGTTTGACGCGTGACGTTGCTGTGGAGTTTGGTAAGGAGTTGCATTGCCATGTGGTGAAATTTGGGTTTGATTCTAGTGTGTTTGTGCAGAATGCGTTGATTAGTGCATATTGTTTGTGTGGGGAAGTTGACGTGGCTCGTGGGATTTTTGATATGAGTTATAAAGACGATGTGGTTACTTGGAATGCGATGTTTTCGGGGTATAATAGAGTGAAGCAATTTGATGAAACTAGGAAGCTTTTTGGTGAGATGGATAGGAAAGGAGTGTTGCCTACTTCAGTTACCGTTGTATTAGTGTTATCAGCTTGTGCTAAATTGAAAGATTTAGATGTTGGCAAGCTGGCTCATAGCTATGTTAAAGAGTGCAAGATCATACCTAATTTGATATTGGAAAATGCTTTGACTGATATGTATGCAGCTTGTGGAGAAATGGGTGTTGCTCTTGAGATTTTTGGGAACATGAAGAATAAAGATGTAATTTCTTGGACTGCCATTGTTACGGGGTATATCAAGAGAGGACAAATCGATTTAGCTCGACAATATTTTGATCAGATGCCAGAACGAGATTATGTCTTGTGGACTGCCATGATTGATGGGTACCTTCGAGTGAATAGGTTCAGAGAGGCTTTGACACTTTTTCGGGAGATGCAAACTTTAAATATAAGGCCAGATGAGTTTACCATGGTTAGCATTCTTACAGCTTGTGCGAATCTGGGGGCACTAGACCTGGGAGAATGGATAAAGACTTACATTGACAAAAACAAGGTCAAGAATGATATATTTGTGGGGAATGCTTTGGTAGACATGTACTGTAAATGTGGAGATGTTGAGAAAGCTCAAAGGGTATTCAGTGAGATGCTTCGAAAGGACAAATTCACATGGACGGCCATGATTGTTGGCCTTGCGATTAATGGGCATGGTGAGAAAGCTCTTGATATGTTTTCCCAAATGCTTAGGGCTTCAATAAGACCGGACGAGGTAACTTATGTTGGTGTTCTGTCTGCCTGTACTCACACTGGCATGGTAGACGAAGGCAGAAAGTATTTTGCTGGTATGACGATCCAGCATGGGATTGAGCCTAATGAGGCACATTATGGGTGCATGGTTGATCTTCTTGGCCGAGCTGGGCATCTAAAAGAAGCTCTTGAAGTTATAAAGAATATGCCAATGAAGCCAAATTCAATTGTCTGGGGAGCTCTTCTTGGTGCCTGTAGAGTTCATAGAGATGCAGAAATGGCTGAAATGGCAGCTAAGCAGATTCTTGAGTTGGATTCCGATAATGGCACTGTTTATGTTTTGCTTTGTAACATATATGCTGCTTGCAATAGATGGGATAATTTACGTGAATTGAGACAAATAATGCTTGATAGAGGAATTAAGAAGACTCCAGGCTGCAGTATGATAGAGATGAATTGTGTGGTGCATGAATTTGTTGCTGGGGACAAATCACATCCTCAAACAAAAGAAATCTACTTGAAGTTGGACGAAATGACGAGTGACTTGAAATTTGCAGGGTATATGCCTGATACTTCTGAGGTGTTCCTTGATGTAGGAGAAGAGGATAAAGAGAGTGCAGTTTACCAGCACAGTGAGAAATTGGCTATGGCTTTTGGGCTGATCAGTTCAGGGCCTGGGGTCACCATTAGAATTGTGAAGAACCTTAGGATGTGTGTGGATTGTCACCGAATGGCAAAATTAGTGTCAAAGGTGTATGATAGAGAAGTTATTGTTAGGGATAAAACTCGATTCCATCATTTCAGGCATGGTTCATGTTCATGTAAAGATTATTGGTGAGTCTATAACAGGCTTCTAATTGTTCTCCTTAGAATGTCTCAAGCAAGGGAAAAACATGATCTTTCTTCTGTAGTAGGGCAAATTAGATTAGTACTTCAATTAGTTGGAAGATTTTGTATATTATGTATTTGTAGCAATATAAAATGCACATGCACACGCAACGCATTCTTGAAAACCATGTGCTTCTGAATTTTGCAACAGGTGAAAAACCAGCAGTCAATACAATTTTGGTCCAAAGTTTTACCAAAGAATGTGCTTTTGAGTTTGTTGAGTGTTCATGCAAGTTTTGCTGTTTTTCTGAAGAATTTTCATCTATTTTCTTGTGAATGCTTTGCTGTCTTACTGTTTACAAGTTCTATAAATATACTAGCTATGGCCACATGGTTTTGGTTATCTTTTGGAATTTGTTTAAATTTTTTTAGTGTAGAAGTTGTATGTGAAAATTGGAGGGAAGTAAACAAATTAAAATTCGTTTTTGTTTCTGTTTAATTTCCTCCAATATTTCACGTCCACCTTTTGCTTGTTTATAGATCCGAAACTTTTGTGACAAATAGTTGCAATTTAAAGTGAGAATTGGAGTAAACGAAGTAGACCGAAATTGCTCAATCATCAGTGGTTTCTATTTGGTTTTCTCCAATATCTCATCTCCAGTTTTGACTCAGATTCCGTCTTACCACTAGTAATGCATAGACTTGCTGCCAAAGGTAAGAATTGGAATAAAAATAAATTAAATAGATTATGTTGAAAACGCAATACATTTAATATTGTTCTGTCCATTCCGTTTGGTTCCTGCAAAATCTTCTCTTCTGCATAAAATTTTTTGAATCAGTAAGCTTGTGTCTTATTTAAGAATTGTGCTGAGAGTAATTCCATTTCTCAGTCTCTTTATGTTTCAATGAATTTAAAGACATAATAGTCTTTGAAGACATTAAAGCTTATGTTCTAGTGCACCAATGTTATGCTTCTTACAATTGGATTTTAATTTACTTTGTAACACTTAATGTCAAAAAATATTGAAAAGTAGTGTACTAAATACAGAGTTTATTACAGAGAGGACTATTATAGAAGGATTATTATGGAAATATTTCAGATACACAAAAGCCAATCCAGAATTCAGAGATCTTGCTATCACCAGAAACTATTTGGACCTTTCAAGATTTTTGTAAAACTGTCATTTCATTCTAAGAATTTGTTGATGTCGAAAAATAACCTTAATAGCTGAATTTGTTTTATGAGGGATAACAACATGAACCCGAACTCAAATGATAATTTAACCACAACTTCCTATACTTGCCAACCACAAAACACGATTAGGATACTCAGGTGGAGATTTCGGTGTAGATCCTCAATGCCTAAGTAAGATATTTAGCCTATGCGATAGGAAAATAGATTGGAAAAATTAGAAACGATGTTAGAATTAAAGGGACTTATGGTAGTGTTGTCTTGTAGAAGGTAGAATGATTGATTGGTTCCTTAGATGTCCTCTTTCACTTAAACAGGCTTCTGTCCCTTCTCTTCAACACTTGCAAGTAGTTATTTATCAATTGAAGGTAATTTAAAAGGTAGTGGCACATAACTTCTCTAAAAATTAAGTCATATTTATCAAATGAATTTTTAAGTCAAACTACTTCTAAACTAGACTAATAGATTTCTAGATCACCTGCATAGATTTTAAGTTGTACTTATCAATCAAGTTGTCAACATAGGTTTCAAGTTATAATTATAAATTGGGTTGCTAATATAAGTTTCAGTTTGTACTTATAAATAAGGTTGTCACTATAGATTTTAGGTTGCATTAAACTAGGTCGCTAACATAGACTTCAAGTTACACTTGTAAAATAGGTCGCTAATATAAGATTCAGGTTATACTTATAAACCAAGTCGACAACTTAAGCTTTAGGTTGTACTTATGAGATCGATTAAATGGTAGTAGGATCCGAGCTGGTTAGGTTTGCTGTATTCTTTGGTGCTATTAAAAAAATCTAATCTAAACACCAGTCTATTAGTTTTCAATATAGAAAAGTCATTACAGTTGTTGAAAATTAATTGTTAAAAAATAAAAAAATTTCTAAAAGCTCAACACCAATTCTCTAGTTTCAATAAAAAGATATGACCAGCGTTGGAAACAAACAATAATAATATATAATGTTAAATTGACCAAAGATAACAATAGTCAATATTTAAGTTAATTAAAATAATATTTAGAAAGTTAAGGCTATGTTTGGGAGCTAGGATTAAGTGTAGGATAAGATTAATTTTGAGATTAATTATTTATCTTATGTTTGGCAAGCTCAATTTTTTTCATTCACTGAAATAGTGGTGTTCTCCGATCTGTATCCATAGAGAAAGTATCAGAGGTCGCCGGGTGTTTTTTCTGCGAAAACCCTCCGACGATCAAGTCAGTAATCGGGTTGATTCTTTGTAAATTCTCTATTAATCTGAGAAAAATCAGAAAATAGAGAGTTGAAAAAGATAGGGAAGAAGAAGAAGAATCAGAATTCTTTTACCTCACCAAAAAGATGGGGAAGAAGAAAAAGAATCAGAATCCTTTTACCTCACCCTTTATCTGATATTTATCCCCCATTTTTTTCCGCCATTCTTACTTGGACGCCACCCCCTGCATTCATTGTGTCTGCATCTTTCTGACAGTTATGAGTCACAGCGGCACCACTTGGGGGTAGTGGATGTCAGACGGTTATAGGTTACCGTGATGAAATGATGATGTCGTGTAGGTTTGTGTAAAATGATGATACTGTGGAGGCATGCGCCGGTCATCGGTAATAGTGACAAAACTCTACGGCGTGGGGGTGCCTGTCAGTTATCAACAAGTTGTCAGGGTGTGGGGCTGTCATGCTTTGATTTGCTCTGCTCGAGCTCTTGTCTCTTCCTGTTCATGGTGCTATTCATAACGCGACCAGGACTCGCTTGGTGGTTGAGGATCTTTGTGACCTTACCTGAGCAGGATGAGAATATCCGAGCTCGACTAGCTTAGAACACTTGACCCCGACCAGCTTTAACACCGAACAGGGTGTCTTCGTGCTAGTGATCAGGTCTTCTGTTCTGACGGGTTTGTCCTCTACCAGGTCTACTCGACATTCCCCGAACAAATCCAATGCGGACAAAGATTCCAAGATCACCTAACTTAGCCATGAATTGGAAAAACTTAAATATAATGTTGGCCAATTTATTCAGTTAGAAAAGAGGCAATTGAAAGCCAATGTCATTCAGACATGCATTGCGTTATTCCAAGAGAAACACCCAGACATGGACTTTCATTGGATATTGACAGCTTATGTAAGCAAAAAGAGAGTTAGGAAGAAATCTCTGGGTATAGGTCACGAAGAAAACCATGACCAAGTGTTCTAGGATGATGAGGTTGGGGATAGATAGTGAGACTTCCTTTACCAGCAAGGTCGTTGAAGACCAGGAAAAAAACTTCCTAAGTTTGAAGTTTGGAAAGTTACTATAGTGCTTGCCTTTTGTTGTGTTATGAACTTGTGTAGATATAATATTTTTGAACTTTAATTTGCTTTTGTATTCAGATAATCATTATTGACTTTGTAACTTTTTATTCTCTTTGTTTGTTAAAGCATGTCATCACTTAGATTTCATAGATTGTAAGTCAATCTGAGCTTTTATAAGATTCAACAAATAGACGTGGTCGACTTCGATCTCAATAAGATCAAATGATCTCGATACCGATCTTAATAAGATCAAATGACGACCTCCATAAGACCAAACTGTTGACTGTAATCCGATTGAAAATGTCGACCTCAATAAATAAAATGCTGACCTCAACAAGGTAAAATATATTGATTTAAAAAAGGTCAAAATATCGACCTTAACTATAACAAAATCTCGACCTAAAAAAGGTGAAAAAGACCTTAAGATTCTAAAAGCTTGACCTTAATAAGGTCCAAAATGTCGATCTCAGTAAGGTAAAATCGTTGACCTCAAGTTCGCAACCGTTGACCTTATTAAGGCCAAAATCGTCGACTTCTATAAGGTCTAAAATATCAACCTCAACTAGGCCAAAATTGTTGACTTCAATAGAGCCAAAATCGTCGACCTTTATAAGGTCCAAAATGTCAACTTCAACAAGGCAAAAAATGTCAACCTCAATAAGCTAAAATGTTGACCTCAATAAGATTGAAAATGTTAAACTCAACAAGGCCAAAATTTCAACCTGAACAAGGCCAAAAATATCTACCTAAACAAGGCTAAAATGTGGACCTCAACAAGGCCAACATGATAACTTCAATCTCAATAAGATTAGATCTCCATCTCAATCTCAATAAGATTGGATTAATTTATTCACGTTTGACCTTAATAAGACCAAAATAATTTATCAAGTTAAACCTCAATAAGGCCAAGATGAGTGCAAAATTGCCAACTTCAATCTTAATAAGATTGGAACAAATGATGAGGTTGCTAAATAATTAAATTAAGTTAGGCCTTGATAAGATCAAAATTGATGACCTCAACCTAAATAAGATTAGATTATGACCTCGACCTCAATAAGATTAGATCAATATATTCACGTTGTACCTTAATTAGGCGAAAATGACAACTTTATTCTCAACGAGATCGGTTTACGACCTCGATCTCAATAAGATAGATCACTTTATTTATGTTCGACTTTAATAAGGCTAAATGACAACTTCAATCTTAATAATATTAGGTCAATTTATTCAAATCAGACCTCAACAAAACCAAAATAATAACTCTATTTAGGATCAATTTATTCACATTGGACCTCAACAAGAACAAAATAATGCTTAATAAGATGGGTTCATAACATCAATTTCAATAAGATCAGATCAATTTATTCACGTTGGATCTTAACAAGGCCAAAATGATGATATCAATCTCGATCTTAATAAGATCGAATCAAATAAGTAGATAAGTTAAAAAGTATTAGAATTGCACTTCTAAATAACCTTATTGATATTGAAATAACTGATACAAGAATTGAACATGAACTAAATTGAAATGACAAAGCATGAAACAAACTTTTCTAACATAGTTAAAAAGAAAACACAAATTAATAAGAACATTAATGCTAAGATTAGCTTAGTGATAATATTTTCGCAGATGCTTTGCATTCCATGCTTTGCCAACAACTCTTCCATATGGATAACCTAATTTATATGCTCCATTGCTGAATGAGTGTAGCACTTTGTATAACCTTTTGAAACTATCTTTCTGGTAAACTGAAAGACTTTGCATGGCATGAGGGTCATCTTTTTGAATTGTCTTAGCCGAACATTCCTATTGCAGAGCTTAACCATCTTTTGGTTGTAAATTGCTGCTCGACTTCATCGCCACCTTTTTCTCATCAACCAAGTCCAGATCCAGCAACATTTATTCATTGTTCATTAACTCATCCTACTACTTTGTTTGGTGTGACTTTATGCCAATTTCAAACCTGGATTGCCTCATGTTTGAAGACAAGTGAAAATGGAGTCTCCCTTATCGAAGTCTTTGTGATCGTTTTATTGGCCCATAGCACTCCACGAAGTTTATTTGAGTATACAAAATTTCTTGAAGTTTTCATTGTTGAACTGTGATATTTGTTTAAGGTAAGCCATATCTATAAATCACACTCCTTCATATGAAATCTTTTTTTCATTTTCTAGTTATTTTTTTAAATCAGTTCAATTTCAATCTACTTGGTAAAGTAATTAATGGCTACCACATCATCTTTCACTTGGCCCTTCCCAGTCAACATTGATCCAATAAGATCCACTCCCCATTGTGTAAATGGCTATGCTCTCGACATTGTAATAATGTTTTATGATGGTTATCTTACAATAATGGCAATTTTTTTTTTCATTCACCACAAATTCAAACCAACTCTTGAGCATCCTTGTGCATGGTCGACCAAAAGTAACATTACCTTATTATTTTGTGGGCAAAGATCTACCTTTGCTATGATTTCCATAAATTCCCTCATGCACTTCTCTCATTATATAGTTGGCGTGAACCGAGCCTAAACACCTTATGTAAGGTACAGTATAACCTCTCCTATAAAGTACACTCTTAATGACCTTGTAACGTGTTATTTGACATCGTAGCTTTCTTGCCTCTACTTTATCTTATGGTTGTTTCTGAATTCAATATGCCTTATAATAGGCACCATCCAACTCCTTTCATCCGCTACCATGCAAACTTTTCGTTCGGCCTTAGCTACACACGGAATTGGAACTAATTATAGTGGGATAAATTTAGACACTATACGGCTGCTAGTCTTGCTATATAATCTGCTCAATAATTCTCTATTCTTGGAACTTATTTTATTGTGGCGTGATCGAAACAACTCTACAACAGTTGCATCTTGCTCAAGTACTTGAACATATTTTTATTCTTAGCTCGAAACATTTTGTTCAAGTGGTTTACCACCAGTTGTGAGTAAGTCTTCACCTTCAAATGTTGAATTTCTAATGGTCTTACTAGTTTTAAACCCATAATGAGAGCCTCATATTCTTTTTTATTGTTTTTGGGTTAGCATAATATATTTTTTCTCGATTAGGTAAAATTAGTATAATTCTCCCACCCAACCCTTCTGGGTTCACAGCCTTATATTTATTAAGTTCCCATATATAATGATTATTTTTTGCCCCTTTAATCTCCTGTTTGGGATCCATCTCTTTACCCCCTTAACTATCTTATTGATGAAGTTAACTAGAGCTTGCTCTTTAATTATTGATCTCAGTTTGTAATTGATGTCAAACTCACTCACTTCTATTGACCATTTAACTAGCGTTCCCGAAATTTTTGGTTTGTAAATTATTTATCTTAAATGTTGATTGGTGATAACCACAATATCATAAGCTTGGAAATATTGCCTTAGCTTTCTCAGAGCTGTAACTAATCACTCATTTTTCTGTAATAAGGTATCTAAATTTTGCTTATGTAACAGATCTGCTAGTGTAGTACACTAGACGTTGAACTCCACCATCTTCTTTTACCAAAATTTAGCTAGTTGAGATTGTTAAGTAAACTAAGAGGACATTACCCACTAAAGGTTTGGCTAGAGTTGGTACGTTAGCCAAATATGCCTTTAGTTGTTGAAATGCTACTCATATTCCTCTAGCCACTTCAGTCTCTTGCTATTCTTTCTTAATTCAAAAATGGATAGCATTTGTCTGATTTTCAAAATGAACTCACTTAGCCGAACAAAATTTTCAACTAGGCTCTGATTGTCCTTAAGATATTTTGGTGACTTCATTTTGAGGATGACCTCAAATTTTTTCAGGTTGGCCTCTATTTCCATTTGGTTAACTAAGAAATTTAAACTTTCGCGACTTTATTCTAAAGGCGCATTTTTTTGGAATCAGCTTCATTTGGTTCTCTCGTAGCACTTCAAACCTCTAGCGCAAATGTGACATGGTCAGCTAGTTTAATAGATGTGGTTATCATGTTATCCATATAAACTTTCATAGTGTTATCGATAAGAGGCTTGAAGAACTTGTTCACTAATATTTGGTATGTAGTGCCAGCATTTTTAACATAAATGGCATCACAAGATAAAAATATAATTCTTGATTGGTTATAAAAGCTATATTTTCTTCATCAGTAGCTAACATACGAATTTGCTTATAGCCCAAAAATACATCTATAAAATTCATAAAGCTATGCCCCGACTTAGAATCCACTAGTTGTTTGATTTTGGGGAGAGAAAAATTATTTTTAGTACAAGCTTTTTTTAGGTCGGTAAAATCTATGCACATTCTCCATTTTCCATTCACTACCCTAAGAAATCCTATTTCTAAAAGTTTATCCACCTCATCATGAATGTGCTCATACTTTCCTGGTTGGACATTCTTCTCTTTTACTTCATATACTTGTGTTTTTTGTCTGTAGCCAACCGATAGCATATTATTTGAGGATGTATTCTTCATGATTTCATTTAAATATGTCATTACACTTGACCAATAAGCTCTAAAGCTGATTGGAAATTTTATCTATCATTTTGGTCCCCACTTTTATTATTATGCTCAGCTTGTCGTTGCTCACTAGCACTTGTTTTATCTCTTCATAAGGTTACTCCTGGCACAATTTGTTCTCAATTTACGGATCAACACCCGTGATCTACGTGGATTCTTTTACTACTGTTACATAACAACTTTGAGCCATTTATTGCTGGCCCTTATTGCTTCGATCATATCATAGACTTTAAATTTTATACATTAAATGTCAGTTGAGCTCACTGCTTTTACTATCCTACTGAATGATCTGCATCAAATAACTTAATAAGTGCTAAGCTCATCAACCACCACCCATGTCACCATCACTGTTTTTTTGTAGTGGGTTAGACCATGTGGTTAATGGTAGATTAATCACCCCGAAGAGAGTTAACTCAGTTCCTTCAAACTCTTTTAGTGATGTTTTGATAAGAGTAAGCCTTAGGTTTTCTTAAACAAACTATATGCCGAGTTGCCCAAATCTACGAGAGCTCAATTCAATTCCTGCCCTCCCAAGGTAACTTTAATTACAAGTACTTCTTCATCTTCATCTGCAAGCATGATCGGCACTTTTTGAACCCGTTGCTTATTTGGTATCGAAAAATTAAAATTCACCTTATAAAGTGTATCTATTATAATTCCTCCTTCAGTGATTCAACTCACGTGATCATCATTGCCACATTGTCTCTGACGTCCATTCTTCTCTCATCTTATCTTTGGTTATTCACATACTCTTTTAGATATTGATTTTGCACAAGCCACTCAATCTACTCTTTTAAATCTATACAATTTACAGCTCTATGCCCGGACACATATAAAACTCGCAATATTTATGGTAGGTAATTCCACCTCTACCCCCCACAATCGGCTTTAGCAGGCTCAATAGCCTCTTATATTTGATTGCAACAGACATTTCTGCTTTGCTCTTATTCAGAGGAAAAAATCTCATATTCTACTTTACCAAGTTCACAATATGATCTGATCTCAATCCTCTATGGTTTATAAGAAGTGGCAACTAGTTATACTTTCTTACTTGGTTCTTTAATTGGCTTTTCCTATAGCCATTTTCTTTTTTTCGGCCTTGGCTAATTAGTGAAATTTTTCGAGTTCTTCCTCAAGCTATACCCTAGGCTATCTCCACACCTTATTACTTTTCCCCTTCGCACTGGACCCATTCTTTATTCTTTTATTCTATTTTTTCTTCCTTTGTATATTTTATTTTCATGTTTGAATTTTGCTTGAGAATACGCCCCAGCATATGTTGCAATCCCCTTATTATACAAACTATTCCAGAGTAAATTGATTCTCAACCTTTCTTTAATCCTTCCAGAGAATTTGGGTGATCAAAGGCCCCTAAATTGATAACTTCTTAATGATACCTGGTCATAAAGCTTCTCAAACTTTCGAACTCTCCTTCGATCAAATTTTTCAGCCTACTTGTATAGACATCTGAAATGTATAATAAAGAGCTCACAAAACTCAAAATTTCCCATACTTCTATTCGCTAGCATTTGATACCACTCCTGCGCTTGTTCTTTTACAGTTAATGGAAAACAAGACACCTTTATAGATAATTCAAGCCTTGAATCCAAGTCATCTTATTAAACCTCTTTAGATAGTGATTTGGGTTAGTTTTTCTTTTATAAGTCACGAAAAGAAACCACATACTTGGGCGGTAAAGTCACCGCCATCATTTTAGGTATTAAAGGGGCCTTATAGTTGAGTAGTAATCTTTCTACTACTTTCTTGCCCTCTGTCTTTGCATATACTGTCTTTGGAGTTTTTTGAAATTAGAGGATTTGCTACTCAAGCTCATATACTTATTGGGGATTTTTTAGTTCTTCCCTTTCGCTTTCACGAATCCAAATCATCATTTTACTTCCTCAGATCATTCATCTGTTCTATACTTTTATTCCTCTACTATACCTCAGTTTGAGGTATTCTCGTTCCGCTCTATTGTTCACCACGGTGCTCCTCTCTTTTCTATGCTCTGCTACTCTCTAGATTACCACTTCGAATTTGAGTCCCTCTGAATTTGATATCAACTAGCCCCTTGATCATTTCCTCAAACTTTGCCAATCGCCTTTTAAACTTTTTTCTCTATCTTTTATTTGTAGCAATATCCACTTCCTCTACCGTTTGGCATAAGGTTTGCCTATCTCTGTCATCGTTGTCTATTGCCATTTGCTAGGTCAGTAGCCTCCTCTTGTCGAATTTCAAACGTATGAAATTTTGCACTGTTTCCCACAGACATCACCAAGACGTTGATGGCGTAAAATGATTTCAATAGCTAAATTTATTTTTTGGGGGATAACAACACAAACCCACACTCAAACGATGATCCACCATTAGTTTCAACACCTGCCAACTACAAAATATGTTTAGGATATATTGGTAGGGATTTTGGCATAGATCATATGATGCCTAAGTTAGATATTTGGCCTATAGGAAAATAAAAGTAGATTAGAAAAATTAGAAATGATGTTTGAATTAAAGGGATTTTTGGTGATGTTGTGGAAGGTCCTATAGAAAGTAAAATGGCTGATAACTTGTAGAGTTTTTCAGTCGATTTTTCTAAGCTTTTCTCTAATGCCCTTTCTCACTTAAATAGGCTCCTGGTTGTGGATGATTACTTCTTTGATTTCAATATATTCTCTTTAGCAGTTGGAGATAGTTATCTATCAGTTAAGGATGGTTAAAAGGTAGCGGCACATAACTTTCCTACAAAATATGTCTTGTTTATCAAATAAATTTTCAGGTTGAACTACTTCTAAACCAAACTGGTAGATTTCTAAGTCATTCGCATATATTTCAAGTTGTACTTATAAATCAAGTCGTTAAAATAAGCTTCAATTTGTATATAAAATAGGTCGCCAATATAAGCTTCAGATTGTACTTATAAACCAGGTTGCCAACATAAGCTCTAAGTTGCACTTATAAATCAAGTGCCAATATAGGCTTTAAGTCGCACTTATAAACTAGGACGCCAACATAGACTTTTGATTATACTTATGAGGTCGGATTAATGCAGTAAGTTAAGTTGTATTCCATGATGCAATTGGAAAAATTAAACCTAAACAGAATTAATGGTGGGTAGAAAGTGGTATGGACGATGATACTCATTGTTAATGTTACAAGTTTTTGTTAAACTATATCAATTTTTAACCCAAGCCTTTTGTAAGTAGCATAATGTTAGAAAGATCTTGTACTTAATTGTTGCTTGTAATTTGGATTGAGTTGTTAAGGAATTGGATGATATTAAAAAGCTTGCACCAAATGTTAAGTTTTTTTTTTTTTAAATACGTTTTCTATTAAAAAATAAGTTCCTAATAATTTAAGAATTAATTTTAAGCTTTATTTTCCCTTTTCCTTTTGCTTTTTCTCTCTATATATATATAGTTATCATCTAATAATAGATTCTTGACTTAAATAAAGTATGTGATAAACTAAAAAATAAGACAAACACACACTCTAATACAATATATTTTATTCTATAGTGTATTAAAGTATGTGTTTTTATTATCTTTTAGGGATCTTTTACTTTAATAAAGTATGAGATCCCTTATTAAGACTTACTCTATATATGTGAATTCAAAGACAAGACAAATATACACTCATCAATATTTCAAAATTCATATATATAGTCTAAATTTATAGTTCAATCCAGATGCGAATCTAAGAATTTCTCAAATGCATAGTATCTGTTCCTATTGTTATTGTTATTACTATCATTATTGTTGTTATATGGTTAAATGGTTTTTCTATTTAAGCCAATTACCCAATTAATCCATGTAGGTTTGAAAGTTTTTCAAAAGATCCTTATTATATATATGTTTCCACTAAAATCTATTTAATTATTTCATATTTTTCAATTATTGCATGTCAGATTTATTTGAATTCTAAGTTATATCATATAGAAATGCTACCGTACCCATAACAAGTTAACTCTTAACAATTATGAAAATAATAACAGAGGTTTTTGCATAATTTTTAAAAATACGAGGAGTAACTCATAATTTGCTTAAGTAGTAAAGACTACAGAAACATTCACCCTTATTTTTTCTGCTAATTTTTTTCCCCGTTAATGCACATGTTACACAATTGAGACATCCCATCACTTGCCAATTATGCATGTGAGATTGTAACTAAAGTGAAAAAAAAAAAGAAAAAGAGTGAATGAATCCTATACAATGTGCATAAATTCCTTTTCTTTTTCCTTTACTCTTTTTATTTGTTTGTAAGTAAATCTATGTACACAAAATTTCTGCAACAGGTGCAAGGTATATAAAATATGATTGTTATGGGAAACACGTAGAAGTTCATCATTTCAATGTTCAGTATTACGAATTTTGGCATTAAGCTCTTACAAATATATTCCACTTAGAAAGCAAAATATCAGACTTATGATTTTAGTTCAGTCATTATCGCTCATTTTAATCCCAAAATCTTCAAGAGGATCCAAGTTACCATAAGAATTCAGAGGCTAGAGCTTTAGTCAGAGATGGTAAATTGATAGACTATGTGCCTGGGTCGAGCACTGGAAGCCTGCAATGTAGACTGATTGATTTATCAGTCTGACGTGTGCCAGGAATGAAGAACTGGAATATCACCGTCAAGCAAGCACCCTGTGGAGCAATACCATAGAATGCACAATCCGGCTTTGCAAGGTGACACTGGAGGCTTTTCAAAAAGTGCTTCACGCTCACTTGCACAGACTGAGCATCCCCTCTGGATATTGCCCTCTCCGATCGAGTCTGAGCACTCAAATTTCGGTCCTCAGAAGGAGCTACAGCTTTTTCTCCAATAACCAACAATTTTCTAAACTCAGCACCTAGTGTGATCAGAGTTGTTGATATTTGTAAATGGAGATCCCCATATTTGCAAATGGAGACATTTAACAAATCACCAACATGTTTCATCGGGTCTACAAAATTCTGCAACTGATTCAAATCTGGAACCTGAACCAGAGTTGGAGGTAAATCTTGAGCCATATCTAAAGCAGTTTGAAGTTCAAGCACTTGAGCCCTTGACAATGGTTTTGAAATTGGAACATCTTGAATTACTGCAGACTTGTAGCCCTTGGTTTCAAAGGTCAGGAAAGGCATTGGTTGAGTACAATTTGGAGGCAGCTTCTTCACCAATTTTATTTGGAGGCGATTGGCTGCAGATCCACCTGCACCAATTTCAGAGCAAATACTGACACCGCTTCGAACAGCACGCTGGAGAAGCGATATGTCTATGGCAATGGCAATGCGGTCCTCATTTTGGCTTGAGATGCGGTAATTGTTGAAGAGAGTTTCTGTGTGAAACTGGGCAACACATTGAATCCCTTCACCGCTGAGAAGGTTGTGGAGGAAGTAAGCTTTCTCTCTAGTGAGCAAGAGGTGGCATATCTTCCCCATTTTGTCTAGGGCAGGTAGGAATCTTTTTTCTAAGAGATTTACTCCATTCTCTGTGAGAAATGCTTTAAACTTCATCTCTCTTTCTCTATCCTCACTTATCAGGAAAATTGTTGAAAGTGCTACAAGGAGAGAGAGAAGGAGAGCATTAAGATATATGGGTGAGAAAAATATTAGACGTCGATCTTACAAGCTAATACTTCAAGCAGTATCCTAGAAAGCTAAAAACTGCAGGATGGCTCGAAATTTGAAAGAACATGCGCTTTTCCTCCTTAACTTCAGAAATGTTTAATATAGTGCACCTTACAGAAGCATCTAAGCATTTAGAACTTTGCACAAAAATATTCAAGAAGACTAAACAAATCAGATGCAGTGTATTCGTCTTAGCAAAAATGGCACTGCATCTTGCCCTCAATTGTAACTTTTATTGATGAAAATCAGGACAGATCCCTCATTTGTATAGAAAGCTTTCTTGTAGTCTGACCGGTTAATTCATGGGTCTATAGTTATCTTACAAAGTTAAGGGCATTTCTTTCAATATAAAGTCTTTGCATCATCACCTCATCACACACCAAGCCAATATTGTGTTTACCTCATCAACAAAAAGCTTTAAGTAAACGATCCTAATGCACACAACCAAATAAAATGCAGTAACAATATTCGACTTAAAAATCTGAAGGCCATCTTGCAGAATTGCCTTCTTAGGGGAAGTTCTATGCTTTACTATACTTTATAGTCCATACAACAGATTGACAATGATGATGCCAACAGATACTCACTCAATCCATTAAAACTCCTAAGGTTCATTGTTCATAGAGGTTTACAGAGTTTTGCTCATTAACTAGCTCAGATCATAATCCCAAACAAGAAAATGAGTAACAATTAGATCCAGCAGCTAGTTGTAAATTCTAACTTAACTCTTCATCTCTTTGTAAACATGAAAACAAAAATGGAGAGAAAAAAAATGGAGACACGCAAAATGAATAAGGAGAACATACATTTAAACTCAAGTGAAATGAGGGCACAAAAGCAAACAAATGGCATACACAAACAAACCAAGCCTCAATTAAAAACTAGTTAACCATTAAAAAAATAAAAGTTGTTCAGAGAATGAACTCCAAACTTGGGAGTGAAGCAAGAAGCTTTCACTATTTCAGAAGCTCTTGCACAAATTAACAAGTTATGCTCTTTGGAGAGA
Organism: Murraya koenigii; assembly: GCA_025617385.1. Taxonomy (NCBI): domain Eukaryota; kingdom Viridiplantae; phylum Streptophyta; class Magnoliopsida; order Sapindales; family Rutaceae; genus Murraya; species Murraya koenigii. The sequence goes on along the minus strand of CM046813.1, from coordinate 21,586,396 downwards.
AACCTAAATTCCGAAAGAAACAGAACTAAAAATATATGCAATTATACGCAAACGAAGTGAAGCACAGCATCATATCACAAATAGAAATTGTATAACAAGAGATAGATAAATCGAATTAGAAGAATTCAATTCAAATGTGTCAAAAATCAAAATTAGAAGATTTCACATTTCGAGAGGAACAAGCAACAGGTCAGGTTCAAAATTTTCAGCCATAACATGCTACAAATGCTACAATTAACAGTTTATTTTCACGGATTTTCTCGGGAAACAAACAGGAAATTAGGTTTTAGAGAGCAGACTGACCTTTCGGGTTTTGGAATTGAGAAGATCGCGCGCCAAAGTGTAGGTGGGAAGTGAAAATGCGGGTTTTTAATAGGACATTAGATTAGGATATTTTATTAGTTTGCGAGGGTAAAATAGAAAAGAAATATCACTATTTTATCGTTGATAATTATTAATTTTTTTTAAGAAAAAAGAATAATCATTGAATATTTTATTGTGATTTTCAAACTGTAATTTTTTAAATGTTATTAAAAATTCTTTTCTTTTTTTAAAAATTTTTTCCTTAAGGTAAAATCAAATATTTAGCTCCTTATTTCACAATTCACCTCCATTAATTAGTTAAAGAAAAATGTTTGCAAATTACTCTTGGCCATCTCCAAGGGACTAACAAAGTAATCGTTTTTATTTTTATTCATTTTTACAGAAATTTTACTTTTATTCATTTTTACACAAATTTAGCAACTTAAAAATATTAAAAGCTATTGTAAAAAAAATTTATTATCAACCTCACAGTTTAATATTTGAAACCTATTTAATTTTTTTTTTTGAAAAGCATTGAAACTTAAAAAAAAAAAAATTCCAAGAATTTCATCCACTGGCTTTTCCATTAATTTGGCCAATCTTGATACCCATCTTATTAAAAGCTATATTTTTATTCAAAGTCACCAAAGGCTCTCCACAGCGATATTATTGTTTATATTATAACAAAGGGGAAATCAAATACACAATACACAGACTTAAAAAGCTCAATCTACAAAATCAAGAGCTCTGAACTACGTAAATTACACTTGATGATCCTCTAAAAGATGAAGCTTGTTCAATATCTCATCCAAAGCTTGTAAAGTAACCTTGTAATGATCTTGAGATTGCCTGCCTTCCTCAACAACCTGCATGATGCGTTTGTACAAATGATCATACCTGTGCACCGGATTTTTAATATCAATACCATTGCAGCTGTGATCAAGAACATATGAACGTTTAACATCTTTTCTCCATCGAGAAAGAATGTAGTGAGATGGGATCTCCTGCACGCCACTCTGGTTTAGAACACAGAGAACATGTCTGCATAGATATCCTCTGAAATTGAACAACCCACAAACACAAAGCGCCTCCAATTCGGAGGCATTGTACAAAACATCGAAAGCCCTTGAATCTTTCTCGTTGCCACCAACGTCGAATTCTTCCTTGACTATGTATGTTATAGGTCCATCAGAACTAACATGTTTGGTGCTAAAGCAAGAGTACATAGCCTCTACCTCCTTCTGAAACTTCCTTAACATTTCATTTGTATACAATTTTGAGAGTTGAAATTCATAATAACATCTTGGTTTCTGGATACAACTTGAATTTCTTGAATCCATATCAGCCAAGGCTTCCAGTTGATAATTCGCCTGCAGTGCTTGATCGTACTTGTCTAAGAATTCTTTCAAAGGAGTATCCTTATCAAGATATCCTTCAAAGTATGAGGTAGAAACCTCGTTCTGCATGAACGAAAACATTCCTGATAAAAATGCTTCCTTCAAATAAACAGGAGCCCACCTTTTCCGATCTTCATATAAAGATTGAATGCATCCATGATCCTTTATTCCATGACGTTGAATCAAGTCTTCCCAAGCTTTCTCAAATTCCTCAGGCCTGAGAGAGTGATAAATTATTCTATGCAATGAAACTCTAATAGCTTCATATTCAAACAATCCTTGGAGTTTCTCTGGGATTTTTTGCATGACGCATGACAATGGAAAACAATGATAAGCTCTTGGGAAAACATCGCCAACAGCAGTTTGCAAGATTCTGCATTGGTCAGTGATGATTGTTTGTGGAGAGCGTCCTAACATACATGTAAGCCACGCCCTAAACAACCATGTGTATGATTCTATGGTCTCACTGGCAAGTAATCCACAACCCAACAACACTGATTGTCCATGATGATTCACCCCAATGAATGAAACCAGTGGTACATCATATCTTTCAGTCAAGCAGGTAGTGTCAATTGAGACTACATCACCAAAGTACCTATACGCAACTCTTGACCTGGTATCAGTCCAGAAAAGGTTCCTCAAGCATCCCTTTTCATTTAGATCCACTACATTAAAGAAGTTTGGATCTGTCAATTGCAAACGACAAAAGAAACTCTGAACAGCTTGTGCATCTCCTGGTTTAAGCTTCAATTGATTTGAGCTATTAACATTATTTCCAAACACTCCATTAACATCTACATTACCATATCCCTCAGTATCAATGATAAGAGTTCGAAACAGTCTAATTTTTTGAATACCTTCAGCACTATCTAACTGCAATGTTCTCTTGGTTCCAATACCTATGTGCTTATGTGACTTGTAAAACTTTCCGCTTCTTGGGCTTAACAAGTGGTTATGCTCAAGCTCGACTTCAATGATTCTCCACCTTTTGGTTTCCATCAACCTGAACTTTATCATTGCTGGACAGCCAGTTCTTGTTTCTGGTCTTGGGCGGTTTGCCTCGCTTTTCTTCTTGAAGCCTGCACTACTACAGCTCAGCTTTCCTCTATACTTTTCTCTACTCTTTCGGTACCATGTATTGCTAACTCTAACTCCAAAACCCTGTTCCTTGGCATAGCAATTGTAAAAGTAATATACGTCATCATACGTCTCAAACTCCATTCCAACAGCAGGAGGCAAGGGATTTTGGATTATCCCAGTTTGTCCAACATATTCAGTCATCGCACAATCTCCTACGACCTCAAAATCATCACTATCATCATCACCTACTGGTTCGGTGTTGAGAGAAACTTCATCCATCTACAATAGATATGCAATGAACTGGGCTTTAAGGAGAAGAAGCAAAATCAGTTCAAGGAGTAATAAATATAACCATACATTTACTTTCACAAACATCATATTTCATTCACTACTTTAACAACGTGCAACTGCCAGAGGACATACGGACATGTAATATACACTTGAATTAAGTATTGGCACAAATTAGCACATGTCATGTAGGACACAATTTCAGTCACTAAACCCAATACCGTCTTTTACACCATACCAAGGAAGAAATTAAATCATCAATAAAAATTAATGAAATAAGAACTTAACTAGACAAATGAAGAGCCTGCAACAGCAGAGAAACTTATTTGCATAAGGCTTACGAGATAAGGCATTTATTAAGACACAAAATTTGAAGTCACCAATCCCATATTTGGTTACAAAAAGAATTTGTTTCTCACCCTCTTTTTCTTCATTTTTCACTTATTGATGAAGTTAGTATACAATCATAAATGATAAAACCCCATCTCCATCTTTTCGAACTAGAGCTACAGCAAATCATTATCAGATGTTTCATCATTTTTTTAAACTCAGTAGTACAATGTTTTTCAATATTAAATACACAACTCAATCTTCTCCTAAGTTTTTCAATATTAAATACACAACTCAATCTTCTCCTAATTGAATCTAATAATCTCTCAATTAAGGAAGATAAGCTCCACTTGTAAGCTAAAACAAGTTTCTTAAATCAAGCCCAATGTTCTATGCTATTCAACAAAGCCTCAAAAATGATAAAACTAATTCTACAAAGCTACCCATTTTCTAAATTAACTTCACAAACTGAAATCAAACTCCTGAAACGTAACGAGATTTTAAATAAACAAGTCGGAACAAGAATAGAAAAATGATACATAAACTCGTTTACACATTGCGACAAACACTTGGCAATCAATGAGCAAAAAAATTAATATAAAATATGAAATTCAAACGAAACATACCTTAGATTGATAAAAGAAATTTTAGTGAGGTATGGGATCAGTGCTTTTTGCCAGGGTGATGTTAATTGTCATGTTCGAGTGACTCAGCAGCCTTCGAGGTTGAAACTTTGATTGATGAAAAGCTTCCCGTTCGTTGATTCTCAGAGAATCATTCTCTAATAGACAAAAGGAAACTGGGAGTACACACAAGAAGTACGCTGATTTGATAATTCTGTAAAAATCGTTGTTTTCTTTTTCAGATTTTTAAATTTTGTTTGATATGGAAATTTTTTTAAAAAATTAATGCGTTCGATAAATATGAAAATCTCAAAAAACATTGATATCCTTAGTGTTTTCCTTTATAGCATCTGGCTTAATAATTTGCAAAATTTCATTACATAGCACCTATGAATGGTGCGTTGTAATTTACAAAATTGTACATCCAGCTAAAATTTGTAAATATATACATATTTCAAGTAATAACATGTTTATGTTTTTCAGTAAATAATACTGAATTTATTAAGAATAAAAAGGAGAAGATAGAGTACAAAAGCACTCATTGAAAATAATATTTGGGGAGACTCCAAGCATCTTCATGCAAACGCTAACGAATTGAAATAGGAGGATCATCCCACCAATCATAAACATTAAGATTTAATCTTAAATTATCAAGACTATCAGTCAATTAATTCTCCTCATTATACATGTGTGGATTAACAAAGTGTATTCCAGGAAAAAATTATAAACAATTCAGTCATTTGACATGCAGACGCCATGGCAGCTTAAATTTGGTATTTATAAAATAAATTAAAGTCAAAGCGGAGTTACTCTTCAACTAAATAAAATTTCTACAATTTCAAAATTGTAAGTGTTTGGGTAATATCGGGCAGGTCTTCTCGAGGTCCTTCCAGCTCGAATAAAACACCTCAGGGACAGCCTAGCTCGAGCAGAAGGCCCGACTACTTGCATAAAAGCGACCTCACCAGCTCGAGGTCATCTCTCCCGGTCAAAGCTGGTCAAGGTCGAGGAGTTTAGAGCGACCCGAGCCCCGAGCACTCCCTTGCATGCTCGAGGTCGCTTCTCCCGATCAAAGCCGGTCAAGGTCGATCCCCGAGCACTTCTTCTCTGCTCGCAAATATTTGTCCTCGAGCACAGCTGGACAGGACCTGCCCGGTCGACCGACCCGCTTCTCGGAATCCCGCACCACTTTTATGATCGACCGTGGTCCCACATGGAATGGTGGTGATATTGTTGCCGATGGCCGGCACATGCCCCCACGGTGTCATCATTCCTAGCGCACATGCCCGACATGGTGATCTGGCCACGTGAACCGGGTTAAGGAGACAGCCACGCATCCCCAGGGAATATTACGCCGATCTCGGCTGTCAAGGGGACCCAGACACCACCAACGCGGGAGTGGACAGTCTGGAAAAGGAAAGAGCGGGAAAAGTGGAGTATAAAAGGAAGCGAATGAGTACGTTACAAGGGTTGGAAATTCGATTCGAGAAAGGATCCAGTAAACTCATACAGGGTTCTTCCTATTTCTAATTTCTCTTATCTCGGATTCTCGAAAACACCATACTCATTCATAAAGGGAGGCGAAAAATATCCCTTTGATCTTTCCGGTCTCCTTCATTAAAGGAGATACCAAAAAGAACAACCCGATCACTGACTTGAGCGTCGGAGGGTTTTCGCCGGAACACGCCCGGCAACCCCGACCTGTTTTACGCGAGTGCAGTGTCAGGAGATCATCGTTCTGGAAAAGACAGTAGAACAGGAAGAAGAAGGCAGACCTGCTCGAGCTCGAGCTAACCGCGAGCTGAGGTTTCTGGATACTGTAGCTAACCGCGAGCAGAAGGTTCGAGGCACTATTGAAGGCACGCGGGAAAAACTGCATCAACATCTTTTTGGCGCCATGCATGGGGATCGGCACAAAAGCCTGATTTCTAATACATTCAAGACACTAGCGCAGCGATGAGGGAAGCAGCGAGAAGAGGAGTAAGTCCGGAAGAATCGATAACTTTGAGAGAAGTGGCCAATGAGACCCGGAATAGGAGATCCAGGAAAGAATGGATCGGATGGAAGCAGATGGAGACTCGACTTCCTATTGCAAGAACTCGGGGAAGGACGGAGAAAAGCATGTAATGATGTCCGGAGTCTAGCTAGGGAATGCTCATGTTCGGGAAAATGTGGGAGACGAAGCCCAAGACCTAGGGCACCAAATGTTGCTGTGAGGAAGAAACAAACATGGAGGAAAGGGATCCGTCAGCACTTACGGGACATGACCCCGACCTCTCGTGCGGAAGAGTTGGAGGGAGAGTGCGCGAGGTTGGCACTAAGTTGTGGAAGATCTCGGGAGCGGAAAGAGCCCAGTGGCGAATAATCTTTGGATAACGAATCTCCACTCTCAGCGGAGATCATGAGTGTCACGATCCCACGTGACTTCGCTTCCCAGATCTGAAGTTTTCGGGAAAAAGTGATCCGTTAGTGCACGTAGAGCGGTTCAACGACATGGCGGGGTGCAAGGATTGTCGGCAGCTCGGAGGTCTTGGGCCTTCCAGCTCACCCAGAAGGAAGAGCGAGGGAATGGTATCGCGAGACTCCACGGGAAGCATCTTGAGCTTTGAGCGGATGTACGGGGAGTTCGCGAGCAATTCGAGGCGCGGTAACCCACGAGGATGACATGATGGGTCGTCGGAAGTGAGGCGAGAAGAGGGAATCCTCGGGAGTTTGTCGAGAAGATACCATAGATCGGTCCTAGATCTTGGTGCGTTCAACCATCCCAAGCTCACGAGAGGATTGAAGGATGGGATCAGAATGGGAAGACCATGGTACAATCTGCGGAGTCCTTCGATCCGTTCGTGATTCGGACGCGTATGAACAAGTAAAGGCTGGATATGGTAGTCGAAGAAGAAAAGCGCAAAGCGAGAAATGAGCGGGTTGATGGAGCGAAGGAAGGAGAAAGGGGCCTCGCAGGGACACTGAGCTCAAGGCGGCGAGAGGCCAGGTTGCCTGTCTGACCCATATCGGAGAGTTCCCCAGCGGATGGTCCCCAGCCACCTCGCAGGTCTCCGGGCCGGGATCACGGAGAATGCAGGCGTCATGATGGCCACGCACCCATGACCGACCACCAGGCGGACACAGGTGAGCCACAGCGGGGTGATCGTTCATTGCCACCCCAGCGAAGCTTCCGAGGGATGAGGCGATACTGAGTGGTGGAGCAGAGCCACCTTACGAGACGATATCACGAGGTTGAAGGTATCTCTTGAAGAGATACTTGAGTGGTGAGAGGCGAGGGCTGCTAAGCCCTCAGCGCTAGATGACCACGCCCGGTGGCGAGCGGAGCAGAGGCGATTCTGCCGTTTCCATGGAGACCACGGCCACTCCACGTCACGGTCTGGTGATTTGAAAAACCAGTGGAGGATCCGGTTGGGAATCGGTACTGGATGAGTTTGTAGAAGGAGGGCATCCGGTGGTTGAGCAGCAGCCTGAAGAAGGTGACCAGGCTTACGAAATAGACACGGAGCCACCGTCCACGAGAGTAATTTCAGGAGGGCCAACGATGGCAGGAGGTTCCAATAGGGCCCGGAAAAACTACTGCAGATATGCCACTGCTGGTGAGAAGTCCTGTTCACTTGCACCTGCTGCCAAGAAGGCCGAGGTTCGGCGGTGCCAATCATGTGGACGGATGAAGGCGAGGAGGGGTCGTTGTACCCCACGAGGATGCCACGGTGGTAAAGGCCAGTGTAGCGAACAAGGAAGTTGATCGAATCTTGGTTGACTCGGGGAGCTCGGTGGATATTCTCTTGAATCCACACTCGAGGATTTAGGAATAGCAGTGCGAGCCTCGAGCGGACGAGCACTTCCTTGAAAGGATTCGGGAGGAAAGCTAATACCTCTAGGAATCATCAAGTTGGCGGTAACCATGGGCTCGAAGCCTTTCGAGAAGAACATGATCTTTGGATTCGTGGTGAGTAGATGAAACCGACCCATACCGAGCAATTCTAGGGAGGCCATTTATGAGGATCAGCCGATGCGTGCTTGTCGACCCATTACTTGGCACTAAAGTATCGAGTGAATGGGGTCGTAGGAGTCGTAAAAGGCGGCCGAAGGGTGGCGAGGGCTACTTCTGTTGTAGCTGCTAAAGAAACTATCTGAGATAACCTCATTTGGACACGAGGGGACTCGAGGAATGGAAGGCAAGAGCCGGTGAGAAGTTGGAGGAGGTCGAGGTGAGAGCGGGAGACCCAGGAAGAAAGTCCGAATCGGCTCGGGCCTTAGCGAGCCGTTGAAGGAAAAGTTGGTGGAATGTCTGCGAGCACATGCAGATGTGTTCGCATGGACACTGAGGATATGCACAGGATCGACCCGAAGTGGCGTGTCATGAGGCTGGCGATCTGGAGAGATGCTAAGCCGGTGAGGCGAGAAGAGGAGATCGTCGACCGGAGAGATCTGAAGCCATCAGCTGCGAGGTTGAAAAGGCTGGCAAGCGAGATTCATCTGGGAGGTATCCTACCCAGAATGGATCTCGAGATGTGGTCTTGGTGAAGAAGGCAAGTGGGAAATGGAGAATGTGTGTTGATTTCACGAGATGTGAACAAGGCCTACCTGAAGATAGCTTTCCACTACAGAAGATAGATCAACTGGTGGATTCTACTGGCGAGGCACGAGTTGCTTGGTTTCATGGATGCATTCTCGGGATATAACCAAATTCCATGCACCGATCAGACGAGGAGTGTCTGACCTTCATCACCAATCGAGGACTGTCTTGCTACTAAGGTCATGCCTTTCGGCCTAAAGAATGCTGAGGCGGCGTGTCAGAGGCTGGTGAACAAGGTCTTGAAGCCATTGATCGGTCGGACTATGGAGGTATATGTAGATGACATGATCACCAAGTCTAAAGACGCGGAGAGCATGTGAGGCATCTAGAGGAGACCTTCGCACTCTTAAGAAAGTACCAGAATGAAGCTAAACCCGGAGAAATGTGCTTTTGGAGTGGGTTCGGGAAAATTCTTAGGATTCATGGTGAGTCACTGGGGATCGAGGCCAATCAGGAGAAGATAAGAGCGGTGGTGGAAATGAGGTCCCATGCGACCTCGAGGAGATACTGAGTCGGCCGACAAGCTGGCGTCCCTCAGCGAGTTCAGTATCTCGAGCCACGGATAAATGCCGAGTCTTCTTCCGAGAAATGAAGAAGGGAAGGAAGACAAAGTGGGCGCTTGAATGCAAGGTGGCATTCAGCAGTTGAAAGAGTATTTGTTGAAAGCTCCATTCATTGTCAACACCTCGAGCGGGAGAGGTCTTGTTTCTATACTTAGTTGTGTCCCGATGGGCAACGAGACTCGATTCGATAAGGGAGGAGTCGAGTGCGATGCCACTGTTTATTACACGAGCAGGCGTTGATAGAAGCGAGACCCGGTATCCACCTATGGAGAAGTGGGCCTGGCCACAGTCGCGTGACTCGAAAGCTGAGACCTTATTTTCGAGGCACATTCGGTGGTGGTTCTAACAAACCAACCACTTGAGGCAAACTACTGTGCAAACACGAAACCTCACGGGAGGTTGGTAAAATGGTCGGTGGAGCTGAGCGAGTTCGACATTAATTACCGACCCGAACGACCATAAAAGCACGGTCATTGGTGACTTCGGTGGTCGAGTGCACGCGAGGGATAAGGAGGCGGAGAGCGAGCCCACACGGGCTCCAGGGCCTCGACCAACACTTGGATAGTCACGATAGATGGATCTTGTGGAAGTCGAGGTGCGGGAGGCGGGGTTGTGCTCTAAGTCAGAAGAGGCCGAGATGCAATCTGTTGTGAGATTAGAGTTGAAGTCACCAATAATCAGGTCGAGTCTGAAGGCTGTAATAGCGGGATTGAAGCTCGCTTCAGTAGTAAGCGGAAGAAGTAAAGCTCGAACGGACTCGTGATTGGTAACAAATCACCTCGGCGAGAGCTTCAGAGCAAAGGGGAAAAGATGGGCGCCTACCTTGGAAGGTAAGGCGGTAATGGAGAATTTCCAGATGTCGAGGTGGAGGCAGATTCGAGGGGAAGAATTTTCGAGCGGATATGATAGCTCGCATGGCAGCCGCATCGGACCCCAAGTTTCAAAGTCCATCCGCTTGGAAATGAAGACTGTTCGAGCATCGGCGGGAGGGCGAGGTGATGAGCCTATCGGCGAGCAACACTGGATGGAGCCGATCATCTCTTACCTCGAGGAAGGGACGGTCTTGGCAGATAAGAAGCGAGCAAGGAAGTTGAGGTGCAAAGCGGCCGGGTACACTCTCATCGATGGAGTCTTATATAGAGCAGGTACACTCTCCACTTGCTGCGATGTTTAGACCAAGAGGAGGCCGATTATGTCCTCAGAGAGATACACGAGGGAATCTGTGGAAATCATTCGGTAGCGAGGTCCTCGGCTTTCGAGGCCTTGAGGCAAGGATATTTTGGCCTCGCATGCATCAAGATGCTCGGGAGAAGACAAGAAGCTGCAAGAGTTGCGGAGCTTTGCCAACTACCTAACTCGACCTCAGGAAAACCTTACGGTGATGAATTCGCCATGGCCGTTTGCTCGATGGGGAATTGATTTGATCGAGCCATTCTTAGAAGGAAAGCATCCGCCACCCATGCCGTAGTGGCGATTGATTATTTCACCAAATGGGTCGAAGTGGGAGCCTTAAGCGACATCACGGAAGGTAAAACCACGACTTCATTTGGAAGAATGTGATTTGCGGTATGGGATCCCCATGCGTTAGTCACCAGATAATGGGAGGCGGTTTGATAATGGCAAGTTCGGAGACTTACATCGGAACACGGGAATAGAGTTGAAGTTTTGCTCTCCCTCACTGCATGAGCCAATGGGCAAGTAGAGGCCGCGAATAAAACTATAAAGCGCCTCTTGAAGACAAGGCTGGGCGAGCAAAAGGAGCACAGGTGGACGAGCTGCCTGGTGTCTTGTGGGCTTACAGAACCACGCACAAAGCGGCCATTGGAGAGACCCCATTCTCCTTGGCGTTTGGGCGCAGGCGATGGTTCCTGCTGAGATAGGAATGGGGACACACCGGACGGAGCACTTGACGAGGAGCAAAACAACGAGCGGATGTCGTGAGGTCTTGACTTCTTTGGAAGAAAAGAGGAAAGGGTATCTGCTAAGATCTCGGAGTATCAGCGGAGGTGGCTCGTTATTACAACCAAAATGTACACATTCACGGGTTCAGGTGGGTGATTGGGTCTTGAGGAAAATCAACCGAGCACTAAGGACCCGAGGCAAGGTGTACTAGGACCAAATTGGGAAGGCCCTTATCGAGTCACTCAATTAAGCGGGACCGAGGAGCATCTAGGCTAGCTCATCCGGACGGACGAGAGGTCAAGAGGCAGTGGAGCGCATGACTCACGAGGAAGTATTTCGATGAAGTCTCCTTGTATTGTAAAGTGCTAATGTAAAATTTCTCCCCAAAATGGGATATGTAAAAGTATAAATGTATGTAAGAATAAAAAGACATTCATAATGTAAGTTCAAGATGAAAGACAAAAATCAAGAAGAACTCCTTGGCCAGAAGTCCCAAAGCCTAAGTCATTAGGCGGGACGGTGCTAAGCTTCGAGTCAATTGAAGACCGGAGCGGGAGTAATATCGGAAGAAGCTCGGGTCATTTAAAGGCTCGAGCGAAGTTCAAGAAGAACTCCTTGGCGGAAGTCCCAAAGCCTAAGTCATTAGGCGGGACGGTGCCAAGCTTCGGGTCAATTGAAGACCGAGGCGGGAGTAATATCGGAAGACGCTCGGGTCGATTAAAAGGCTCGAGCAAAGCATTCATGAAGAACTCCTTGGCCGAAGTCCCAAAGCCTAAGTCATTAGGCGGGACGGTGCCAAGCTCGGGTCAATTGAAGACCAGAGCAGGAGTAATATCAGAAGAAGCTCGGGACAATTAAAAGGCTCGAGCAGAAGTTCAAGAAGAACTCCTTGGCCAGAAGTCCCAAAGCCTAAGTCATTAGGCGGGACGGTGCCAGGCTCGGGTCAATTGAAGACCAGAGCAGGAGTAATATCAGAAGACGCTCGGGTCAATTAAAAGGCCCGAGCAGAAGCAGCTCGCGAAGAACGCTACGGCCAGAAGTCCCAAAGCCTAAGTCTTAGGCGGGACGGTGCCAAGCTTGGGTCAAGGGCAGGCCCGAGCAGGAGTAGGAGTTCGAGAAGAACTTCTTGGCCAAAAATCCAAAAGCCTAAGTCCTAGGCTGGATAGTGCTTGGAAGAGCTCATCACAAGTGAAAGAGGTCCATGAATAATGCTAAGGCCAAAAGTCCTTAAGCCTAAGCTCTAGGCGGGACAGAATCAAGCAAGAGCCAAACGTAGGCTCGAGCAAGCTAAATGAACTTGTAAAATAAACGTAAGGCTTTTAGTTTAATGCAAAGCGAAGCTCTACCATACATAGGTCAATCAACATTACACTTGGGCATAAAGGAAAATAGAAAGTCCAACACTTAGAAATTTTCTACTTAGCAAATGTATTCGAACTCAATTCAACATAGAAGACAAGAGCATGTGCACACGAGCATTCAATAGAGTTGTTCAACATGTATCTTTTTATTTCATTGAAATAATTACATATGTAAAATAAAAAAAATATAAAAAAAGGAAAAAAAGTCCAAGTCATTCGGCGGAGGAACATCCTCGGCGACGAGGAGGAAGCGGCACGGCGAGAGGACGTCATCGGCAGCAGGAGGACGACCGGCATCTGCAGGAGGGGCGGGAGGAAGGACATCGGCGGGAGCTTCGGCGGGAGGGGCATTGGAAGGAGAGGAGCCGGCTCTCGACAACAACTTGGGGCTCGGATGAAGTAGCTTGAGGTTGCTCATGTATTCGACTACATACCCTTGACCTTGGACATGTCGGCCTCGGGTATGCCTTGCCAAAGCATACATGAGGCGATCGTGGCTGAGTCTGCCTGAGTGTTGTACTCGATGTGAGTTGGACCTTGAGTATCAATTTGCCCTTGAAGACGAGCGACTTCTCCTCGATGAGCTGCTCGTAGCAAGACTTCTGAGTGTCCAGATCCTTCCGAGCGTGCTTCAATTCATCCTTGGTGTCAGTCAGCTCCCTCTCAAGCTCAGAGGCCTTGGAGTCGGCCACTGCTGTCTTCTCTGCAAAATTTATATTCTCGTCCAGCAGCTTCTGATTTTCCTCCTTCAGCTCGTTCACAGCCTGCTCCAAGCTCTGAACCTGTGCTCGAAGTTCGTCCTGGGAACCTTGAGTTATCTTATTAAGCACGGTCGCGGATGCCAAAGCTCGGGAGGAGGCCGTTGGAAGATCTTGAGCAGTAGCATCGGAGTGCAAGACTCTATCTCATCTAGGAATCTGCTAGTCAGCTCCTCATTGAAAGCCCTCTGGTAAGGCTCGGAACGGCCAGGCTGACTCTGCTCCTGCACACTGCCGGGTCGAGGTTGAGCTGGAGCAGCGGTCCTTTGTCTCCTGCGAGGAGGACCCTCCTCTGCCCTCTCAGTTGGTCGAGCAGAAGAGGCAGCTCGAGCAGATGGGGGAGGAGCACTCGTCTCTGCTCGAGGTCTTTTTGAGGTGCTCGCACCTTCGGTATCCCAGCTCGCCTATGCAACATCTCGCGCATCCTGCTGCTCATTTCTCCACTTGGTACTAAATTGGACTCCAAAAAGTTCTGGGGCATCAACAGCTCCCTGCACGAGCTCGCGTTTGTAAGAACGATCGCACTACGTGCTCGAGCGGCCCCGATCGAATAAAGCACCCGGAAGCTGCAGACACGACCAAAGCGAGTAATGAGAGCAGACATAAGCGGGAAAATTAAAAGTAAAATCTACAAGACGGATAAACGACACGGGTGCAAAAGTGCCTGGGATTGGGCGACCCCTCGCTACTGAGTGCGACTTGCCTCACTCTCCCGACGAAGAAGAATTTGCTCTTCCGGTTGCCACCGGAGGTCGGGAGATCGGTGATGGGCTTTTACCCTTAGTTGGAGGTAAGGTAATACCAACCAAAATCTTTCGGGCTGCACTTTAGCTGGTAAAGGTGTCTAATTTCCCCTACCGAGGGCTCACCCAAATCACAATGTTTCCATAAAACAAAGAGTCCGGAAAGGACCCTCCACCTCATTCGGGTTCAGTTGCCCCGGGGCCAGATGGAACCCAGACAGAACCCGGCCAAAATAAGGCTGGAGAGGCAGCCTAACCCCCCATTTGAAACACTCCAAGTAGAAGGTCGTATACCCTGGGGGACGGTTGAGGATCTCACCTCGTCTGCAACCTTAGAACTACACTATCGGGTATGTCATAAGTTTCCCTAAGTCTATTCGACTCCAATTGGGTGGTTTCACATCCTAAGTGATCTATAGGGTATTCCCACGCTCGGACCTCTGGTCGGCCCTTGCCTCCGATGCGGCTGGGTCTCGGTGCGTGGGTAATTCCCTCCGGGACTAGAATCCCTCACGGGGATTATACTTAAGAGGTCGTGCCTCACTAGAAGAGGATGAATCCTCCGGTGACATCCTACGGACTGTTGGGGATTGGACATCTTCTTGAGGGTGTTAACTAATAGAGTTCGGTGGGGAAGAAGCAGTGGTGAAATGGAAGATTGGGTTGTACACGAACACGAAAGGAAGTGTGGTTGGCGGAAGCCGCCTGTGACGAAAGAAGAAGACCAGTAAGCAATGGAGAGCGGATGAATTTTGAATTTGAGCGAAAAATAAGCAAATAGAGGAACAATGAAGAAGTTGGGGGTTTTTAAAGAGGTGGACGCGTCCCTTCGACTGGCGGCGTGCGTTTCGAGGGACACGACCTTTTAGGTCACGTCCCTTCGAATTTCAAATGCACGGCTGGGATCAACCCACGTGTCCCGCCTTAAATGCGAAATGATTAAAGTGGGAGACAACTGGGAAACGTGGGGAAGAGTAAAAGGCCGCGAATTCGGCCCATCATTAATGAGTTTCCAGTCTTATCTCGTTTCACTCAAAAGACTAGAAACTGGGGGACTGGTGTTTGGGTAATATCGGGCAGGTCTTCTCGAGGCCCTTCTAGCTCGAATAAAACACCCCAGGGACAGCCTAGCTCGAGCAGAAGGCCCGACTACTTGCACAAAAGCGACCTCACCAGCTCGAGGTCATCTCTCCCGGTCAAAGCTGGTCAAGGTCGAGGAGTTCAGAGCGACCCGAGCCCCGAGCACTCCCTTGCATGCTTGAGGTCGCTTATCCCGGTCAAAGCCGGTCAAGGTCGATCCTCGAGCACTTCTCCTCGCCGAAATATTTGTCCTCGAGCACACTGACGGACCGCTCGGTCAGCCAGACCGCTTCGCATTCCGCACGCCTTTTATGACTGACCAGGGTCCCACATGGAATGGTGGTGATCATTGCTGCGATGGTCGGCACATGCCCCTACGGTGTCATCATTCCTAGCGCACATGCCCGACATGGTGATCCGCCACGTGAGCCGGGTTAAGGAGACAGCCACGCATCCCCAGGGAATATTACGCCGATCCCAACTGTCAAGGGGACCCAGACACCACTAACGCGGGAGTGGACAGTCTGGAAAAGGAAAGAGCGGGAAAAGTGGAGTATAAAAGGAAACGAACGAGTACGTTACAAGGGTTGGAAATTCTGATTCAGAAAGGATCCGTAAACTCATACAGGTTCTTCCTATTTCTAATTTCTCTTATCTGGATTCTCGAAAAACACCATACTCATTCATAAAGGGAGGGCGAAAAATATCCCTTTGATCTTTCCGGTCTCCTTCATTAAAGGAGATACCAAAAAGAACAACCCGATCACTGACTTGAGCGTCGGAGGGTTTCACGGAACGCCCGAGCAACCCCGACCTGTTTTACGTGAGAACAGGTCTGGGAGATCATCGTTCTGGAAAAGACAGTAGAACAGGAAGAAGAAGGCAGACCTGCTCGAGCTCGAGCTAACCGCGAGTTGAGGTTTCTGGATACTGTAGCTATCCGCGAGCAGAAGGTTCGAGGCACTATTGAAGGCACGCGGGAAAACTGCATCAACAGTAAGTTCAATAGTTTATAAAATAACATATATCTCTACATAAAAAGACATTTGATGGCCAAGAAACTGTGCAAATCAATCTCGAAAAGCACCATTAAAACCACAAAACACAGCACCACAAGATATAAGACCCGAATTTCCCTTCGCCAACCAACAATGTTGATATAAATTTAGAATAGAAAGTGCTTCAAGTAATAACATGTTAAAAATATGATTATTATGAAGAAAAATTAATTTTCTTAAATAGGTGAAACAATCATAAATAGATAGAGATAGGTTTTGTAAATTTTTTATAAGACCAGTAAATGCGCCGAGTTTGGGTTAGTTAAATTTTGGTACGACACAAAACAAACACAACTTCCTAACCTAACAAACACAACTTCAGCTAAAGCAAAACGCCATGGAGTCCTGTACTAGTAGTATACCAGAGAAACCAAGGTTGAAGTTACTCCAACGGTTACAGTTCATTTTATTTATATTTCTAGTAAACTGTAAGAAATATGTAGAAGTGTTGCCAGCAATGATTTTGAAACTTTGCGTAAAATTATTATCATTATTGTTTTTGGTACAGTGTTAAGAAATCCTAGACGTGCTAAAGGCTAAAGTAAAAAAAATGGAGATAATTTGGTAGGTAGCAACAATTAGAGAATAATTTTCATGTCAGCTAATCAATCATTAATAAATTTGAAGTTGTAGAAAATAAAATACTATTGTTGCACTTAGAATCATCTTTTATACCTATTTCTTAGTAGGATTGTTTGTTTAAATATCACTATCAATTGTAGCAATCGTTTGTAATAAATAAATCAATTGATGCACATTATTTCTCCAATTCAAAATTGCAGTCAGTGCTGTATTGCAGAGTAGTTAGTAGTCATGCATGCATGCATGTTTAATTAAGCTTTGCATTTGATTTGCATAGTAGAGATGCTTATAAACATTGTAGCATAAAAATCAGAACATTCAAGTCAGTGCTGAATTGCAGAGTAGTTAGTCATGCATGAATGTTCGTACTGTATTTGCTGGCTAGATTAGATGATTAAATTATGCGGATTTGTATAATGGAGATGCTTATAAACATTGTAGCATAAAAACTCAAAATATCTCACCGAGCCCAGAAGCATAGTTCTTTATTTTGTGCTCACGTTCTTATTCGTTGTCTTCGTTGAAATCTTATACAAGCTATGGGAAACATGATACCACTCTCAGTGTCACTTGATTCCGTGTTCTGTTCTTGCCTAGATTTCTTTGTTGGGAATGCGACGCCTATGTCTAAGCTTGAAGATAACTCGATGCCTTGAGGACTGCGAAGGAAAAATTAGCGGAAGTGAGGAATGATGTGATAAGAAGAGTTATTGTCGCTGAAGAGAGACATCAAATGAAATGAATGGATCGAGTGCAGGGATGGCTTTCAAGGGTAGAAGCTGTGGAAACTAAAGCTGAGGAATTGATGAGAGACAGCTCTCAAGAGATTGAGAAGTTATGCCTCCGATGCTTCTATTCCAAGAACTGCAAGTCAAGCTACTAGTATGGGATAGATGTGGCTATAACGATTCGAGCTGTGGAGACTTTAATGGGTGAAGAATCATTTGAAGTTGTGGCTGAGAGGGTGCCCGCAGCTGCAGTGGAGGAGATAAATTGTGAGCCAACAATAGTGGGCATGGAGTCAACTTTTGCGAAAGTCTGGAGATGCCTTGAAGAAGAATCAGTTGGAATTATTGGCCTATATGGCATGGGGGGAGCTGGAAAAACAACCCTACTCACACAAATCAATAAGAAGTTCCTTGATAGCCCAAATAATTTTGATGTTGTGATTGGGTAGTGGTGTCCCAAGATGTGCAACCCGAGTAGATTCAGGGAAAGATTGGGAACAAGATGGGTCTGTTCGATGAGTCATAGAAGAATAGAAGTTTTGAAGAGAAAGCACTGGACATCTACAAGAGTTTAAGCAAGAGGAAGTTTGTACTTCTGCTGGATGATATATAGGAGCGGGTTGATTTAATTAAAGTTGGTGTCCCTCTTCCAAGCACAAAAATTACATCCAAAATAGTCTTCACAACTCGTTCTATTGACGTTTGTGGCCTCATGGAAGCTCACAAGAACATTAAAGTAGAGTGTTTAAAAGATGAAGAAGCATGGGAATTATTCTGCAAGAAGGTTGGAGAAGGCACTCTTAGCTGGTCATCATGATATTCCCAAGCTTGCCAAAACCGTGGCCAAAGAGTGTGGTGGCCTTCCACTTGCACTCAAGACCGTTGGTCGAGCTATGGATTGTAGGAAGACTCCTGAGGAGTGGAGCTATGCAGTCCAGGTGCTAAGGAGATCAGGCTCAGAATTTCTAGGTATTTTAAAACAAGTATATCCTCTTTTAAACTTCGGTTACGATAATTTACCTAGCGATAAAATTAGATCGAGTCTGTTATATAGTAGTTTGTTTCCAGAAGACTTTCCCATTAGCAAAATGGAATTGATAGATTGTTGGATAAGTGAGGGTCTTTTGGATGAAAAATAATAGTTCTGAGATACGGAATCAAGGATACTGCATTATTGGTGTTCTCGTTCATTCATGTTTATTGCAAGAAGCTCCACTGTATGTAAAAGTGCATGATATGATACGCCATATGCTTCTGTGGATAGCATGTGAAGTTGAGGAGAAGAAATAAAATTTTTTGGTTCGTGCAGGTGCTGGATTAACTGAAGCACCAGACATTTGGAAATGGGAAGGGGTGAGAAGGGTGTCTTTGATGAGCAACAAAATTGAGAAGTTCTCAAAAATTCCTTCATGTCCTGATCTACTAACTTTGTTGCTTCAACATAATTATTTAGAGATGATCAATAATGACTTCTTTCAATCTATGCATTCCATTATTTCATGTTTGGTTGGAAGAAATGATAGGAGAGGAGAGGAATGGAAAGAAACGAGGAGAAGAGAAAATGATCGTAAAAGAGTATCAATCTCATTTTTATTGTTTGGTTGTATATAAAATTTATCTTTCTTCTCTTATTTTCCTTCCCTGCCCCTCTCCTCTCCTCTTCTTTCCTCTCCTTATATTTCTTCAAACCAAATATGCCATAGTTTTAAAGCTATCATGTAATCGTTCTCTAACTGAATTGCCGTCAGGAATTTCAAAGTTGGTTTTCCTACAATATCTTAATTTATCAATGACTAACATACGAGAGTTGCCGGTTGAGTTAAAGTTTCTGGTGAATCTTAAGTTTTTGAATGTGGAGGATGCACGGTTTCTTCATTCAATTCTAAGGCAAGTGATATCCAGTTTTACGATGTTACAAGTTTTAAAGATGTTTGGTTGTGGCAGTTCATCTTCTGATCATGAGGGAATTGACTGAAGGGAATAAATCTAGGTTTTACCGATCTCATACAACATATAAGAATTAAGTAATCTAGAAATTCATACCTTAATGTTTTGAGAAGATGAACAATTGGGAGTTGTAGATCCGCCTCCAAACGATCTTCCAGGCTATGACTCAAGTTTGATCAACACTGGACGTGTGGGCGTCTGTTTTACCACTCCCCAATTGTAACTAAGCACCTCTTAGATGTCTTCTTTATTTTTATTAAAATCCCTAGGGTTCTCCTCTTGTCTCTTTTTAAGAGAATAATGCCCATTTTATGATATCTTATGAAAACCCCAATATGTTAGGATTAAGATTTTTATTTAAAATAGAATTGCTCTTTTAACTATCTCTCCACTTACCTAACAGTAGAAGGAATGTGTAACCAACTAGGAGACTACCTTGTAAAATATTACAAGCCCCCATTTACACTTTAATATAACATACTAGGCTTTAACAAATATTATAATTATGATTTTCATCTAATATGCCAGTTTTTCTTGCTTTTGGGTCCAGTGATGGTGTTGTCAATTAAATGAGCTAACCCGGGGATCATTTGGGAACATACAATAGTGGCTACAGTAATTAAATTTGTAATTAAACAAATATAATTATTTAATTCCAATTCTACTCCACTATAAGATTGGAATTGACCTCCATAATTGTATGCTCGAATATAATTCGCCCAAGCCACATTGATTTCTTTACTGCACAATCCTTTGTACCACATCGTTAATTTAAATTGATATCTCAACTGTCCAATCAATTTAATTACATCTTTTTCCTTGATACTTACTGGTTTTCTCTAATGATCATTTTCAACATAATTATTTATGTTGAGACACTCTGGCTAGAGAATTCTATGATCAAGTACTGAAAACCCATCAAGAGATGTGTCGTACAAATTCTATATTGTTAATCTACAATTTCAATACTTGTAATTGCTCCCACCAAGATACTGGATAATCTAGACTACATGTGTATGTCATGCCCATTGGTAACTCAAATGAAATAACAACTACAATCATGAAATCATAACTAACTCAAGATTAAGATTACAGTAAATCAATGCCTATGAGATTTAATAAGTCTGACAGTTATTATTAGGTTAATTAAATCTCATATGTGATCAGTTCAATGTAGACTTACTACATCAATAAATTCATACATGATTAAGACAAATCACTCAATTAATTTATTACAGTCTATACTTAAATAAAGTGCCTAACTTTATTTATCAACTGTGAACTTAATTTATTTAATCATAAGATAACTTGTATTTATGTCTTCTGCGAATCCACATGGTGATTGCATAAATACATATAATATGATTAAATGGACTTTACTCAAAATATTAATGCAATTCAAAATATCTGAATAAATACTTGAAATATTTTATTAATCAGAAAATCAATATGCTTTAAAGAACACATAATCCCAACATTGACATGGCTTGCTTTTGCGCCAAACCTTGTGATTGAAGTTATTTCCACCAATCTTTACTTGAAGGAGCTACTAAATTTGAAGAGCGTCTACTGGAAGGCCTTGCCCTTTCAAGATTTCCTGATGTATGCAGAATTTTTGTATTTAAATGCCCAATGCTTAAGAAGCTTCCGCTGGATTCCGAAAGGGCAGGCCAAGGTAAAATTCTTATCAAGGGAAGGGAAGATTGGTGGAAACAACTTCAGTGGGAGGATCAAGCAACTCAGAATGCATTCCGTCCAATTTTCAAATCAACTGACAAGTGATTGAAGGGGGCATCATCATCAACATCAACAAGGATGGAGAGATTCTGGAGCATATCAGCAGGGTTTGAATACGACCTTTGGTGGTTGCTTTCTTTCATTTTTTTACTTCCTGTCATATTATCATGTCTTTGTCTCTGTTTCTATCACTGGTGTTACTGCATGCTTTCTGTTGCTTGACAAAGTTAGCTAGTTTTTTGTTAATTAAATTTTGTATGTCGGGACAGTCACAAAGCATTAGTTGTTCTATATGAGAGTGATCTGAATCAATTTTTCAATTATATAATGTGGCAATTGTGATTTCAGTTTCATTTTTCTCCTACAAATTGTGAAGAAAATGCAGAGTTACAATATGGAAAAGTTCACCAGCAAATCCTTTGTAAAAGCTTCCGAGTGAAACAGAGAATGCACTTACTACTAAGGTCAAATTGGTAGCCAGCTAATGCATTCATTTTATGTACATTCGTCTTTTTAATTATTGAAGATAAGTGGTTCATTGGTAAATTTTTTATTCTCTCTCTAATATCTCTTAAATTATTATATATAAATTTTAACTTACTCCCAATTTTATTTAAAAATAAAAGAAAAAATAGAGCATGTTGATAAAACTTTTTTCTCTTCTTAATAAAAATGAAATAAATTGTTTTTGTAGTAATTTGAAATATTATAAAAATTTTCATTTTATAAAGGAGTAATATGAAATGAAATTTATCTTTCAAACGAAAGACCGAAAAAGGACAAAGCAAGTGATCCTGCTTTTATTTTATTTGAAAGTGGAGTCATCTCATATACTTTTGCTCTTAACATAACAATTTTTTTGGTTACATTTTTTTTTTCTTTTTTACACATGCATGTTGATTACTTTACTCTAAGGTCCTTAATATATATTCAAGACAAATGGGAAATTGTTATTATTAGTCTTATAATTTTAAAAATTTTTATTTTTAACCTTCTAATTTGTCTTTATCATAAGTAGCTAAATGTTGGCTGTATGGACCAAAAGCTCTTATCATTTTTATTTTATTTTCAAAAATACTATTGTTTTGTCTTTTCTTATTATGGCAAATATCTTTTAAAATCCTTAGGTTTTATGATTTTATGCATTCCTATTTAATCTTCCATCATTTCTACATCTTCGTCCTATTCTTTCTAAAATTTTACTATTTCTTTGTAAAAATATATTTTTTGTTTAAGATCATAAAAATCTATAAATTCTAATTCTTCATAATTTTCTTGTCCTATATTTATTAAAGTTATTTTTCTTGTTCTAAGCTTATAATTTCTTGATTTAAATATTCTATATAAAGGTTAACTTTATTTTCCTAACTAAAAATCATTCTTTTTATAGTATGACACATTAATCTAATCATATTCTAAGCTTCAAATTCTGGATCTAAATTATTATTCATAATGTTTCTGTTTTATACCAATATATTAAAAACTTAATTAATTCATTTATAAATTTCATTCTTTTATTTAATATAATCTCATCACTATCTGTATTTATATTAAATCTTTCTCTTTGTTCTTGTATTAGATCTAATTCAACATTTCTTATATGATTCTTACTTTCTTTTATTTCCTTAACCAAATTTCTTATTTCATTCTTATATTCTATTTTTAAAGTATATATTGCATCTACTATATTAATTATTGGATTCATTTTCTATGGATATACTTGTTTATCATGTTTTATTAATTTTTATAATAACCCTTTCTAATTATACTTCTTATATTCTTAAATTCTTATTTTTCTTATGATTACTTATCATGCTTATACTTTCATTGATATTATTAACGTTATTGGCTCTGTTGGCTTTTATTGATTTTATCAGTAATTTTATTGATGTTATTGGCTCTAATACCATTTTTCTTGGGAGTCCGAAGACTAATCTAGTTAATCGAGAAAATCTAGTCAATAAAAATTAATCTAAATGGAACTTTATAAAATGGAAGAAATTAATTAAAATGGAAAATATATTATTATTCAAAGATTGAGTACATGATTTGTATAAATACAAAAGAGACTATTCATAAGTATTTACAAAGGAACTCAGTGAAAATTTTCTATTAGTAGTAAAAGCTGTTTATGTTTAAACATTATTATCATTGTCTGCTTGTTCCCATATTTCCATCTACTGTTCTAGTTGTATATTAGTTTCTAATATTTCAAGTTCTTGATTTAATTGTATTCTATATATTTCTTTTTATAAATTATCAGTTTCAATTTGATTTATTATTTTTCTTTCTAACTCTTTAGGTAATCCTATATTTTTATTGCTAATAAGGCTTCTTTTGGTACTAATTTATTTTTAGAAAACATATATGATTCATATTTCCATGTTCCACAATTAAATCCTATCATTAGAGTTTTATGATTATATAAAATTTTCGTTTTATCATTTATCCAAATCGTTTTATCTAATCTTGTATCTTTACATATAGTATTATGAAATCTTCCATATTAAAACTATATATCCAAGATCTCCTTCTCTTCCCATCAAACAATAACATCTTAATAAACCTTTACCACCAAAAGATAAGAATTTAGAATTATTACCTCTATCCTTTATTGTATAAAAAGATTTTCCTATACACCGACGGAGTAACCTTCTGCCTTTGATGATCTCGTCCTTAACTCCCTCAACACGCCTTCATCTCTAGCTAAAACGAAAAAACTGGATAGTCTACGGCTTCACTATCTCCTTTAGTGTTTTTGGAATTTCCTTATATCCAATATTATATATAGATTTTCTTCTTCTTTCTTATGGGGTTATTAGGTTTATAAGATGGTTATGTTTTTTGAGTCGAGTTAGGAGAAAGATTTTTTATTTTTGTATTGACATTGCTCAGAGAGTTTTTGAGAATGAAGATGATTGTAAGGTAGATCGTGTGGTACCGATCTGATTTATTTCTCTTGCTTATATAGAGAATACATTATTGATTATCATCTTTTTCCTTTACAAGTATATGGTTAAGGAAAAAAGATGAGATATGACTCTGATTCTTTATCTTTTCCCCTTTACAAGTGTATGGTAGGAGATAAGATAAGCACAACTAAAGCCCGACATATTCACATGGGCTGAATTAATGGCCGAAATCTTTATGTGGTGGCCTTGCAAGTCAAAACGTTTTATGCTACATTATTACAAACGACAAATTTATAAAGTAAAGTTTATATTATTTATTTCTGCCGACACAAGTGACAAATCTCCTATTTACTTTATCCCCATCAACTGGCATACTTGTTGTAACGTGGCTGCACTTGATGGAAATTTAATGGTTGTTATTTCGTGTATGTAATACAACAGTATTTTTTATGGTGACTCTCCACCTTCTGCTGTCAAAAGAATGTAATTATTGAATTTTAATATTGTCCTGTATTTTCTATTGTACAGGTCTTTGGCTATGCTCCAGATTGCTTTTATTCCTCGAGCTCTTCCCGTTCTTATCCATGCTTTATTGAACTGTAGGGCTGCTGTGTATTCTGTTCCCACTTCGAGCTGAAAATCTCTGGTAACATGTCCTATTGTAATAATTTAGAAGGCTTGATATTCTATATTGTTGGTGTATTCAAGACTGATGGTATAGAATTTAAGATATATTTGTCTCTTTTTAGCAAATTTAGAGACATTTTTTACAAAGATTTCATCAAAACTGGCTAGTTCTTTCAGGTTTATGTCAGGGTATATCATATCAAGAAATCCATACCTTGTTATTTTTTTAACAAGGATTGGATCTGCATCTTTTATGGCTATCATTCTGGGATAGACATTTTTCCCTGGAGATTTATGGATGTTATTTTTATAAGAACAAATGGAATATATCCAAGTGGTTACCTGTTTATAATCTTCTTCTTTTGAATTTAAAGGGAGATTATCATCTTCTAAAACAAAAGGGACAATTCTTTTTATTTTATTCACCTATTTCACAGATGGCTATGTTTTTATTTTTTGGAACTATTGGATCGCTGGTAGGATCTGAGTTTATTGGATCGTTAATAAGATCCTATTTTATTGGATCTCTGGTAGAGTCCTGATTTATTGGATCATTAATAGGACCCTGTGGAACGGGTTCACTGCTGCTTCTAGTATTTATTGTATTTATTTGGAGTTTATTGATCAGAATATTCCAAGAGGATATTAGTCTGTCCACTCTATCATTATGAGTTTCAAATATATCCCTTAGACAGTTTATTGCGTCCAAGGCTTCAGTAGCATCAGCTTTCAGCCGATTTATTTCATCATTTATTTTGGAGATTTCTTCCTCCATTGTTTATGATTCTTCAACGAAATTCTATATTCTCGGATAAAAATCTGCAAGATAATTATCAGAATATTTAATATAATTAACTTTAAAGGTATATAAAGATAAAAATACTTGCCATCTATGGATTTTTCGATATTGAGATTCATTTGGTAATTTAGTAAATATCAATGATCTAACTTGAGTATTATCAGTTTCTACTGTAAATTCATTAGCAATTAAAAATAATGAAAATTTTTTAATTCCTTTTAATATTGCTAATAATTCTTTTTCATGTGTTGTATAATTTTGTTCTGCTGAATTTAGTGTTCCACTAGTATGCCTACATATTTCATTTAAATCGGTTTTCAATATTGATGCCTAATATAAATAATTGGCATCTGCTTGTAAAATTAAATTATCTGTTGATTCTGATAATCTTAATTTAGGTAAATTTTTACATTATTCTTTTAGTTGTTTAACTGTTTTTGTATGTTCTTCTTTCCATCCTTAAAGATTATTTTTCTTTAATAATTTTTGTAAAGGATTTCTTTTCTTGGCTAAATTGTTTATAAATCCTTCTGCATAATTTAAACAACCTAAAAATTTTTGTATTTGCTTTTTGTTTTCTAATTTATCAGGAAAATGTTTTATTTTTTTACTTATATGAGATTGTAACTTTATGCCTGTATTATTAAGTATCATTCCTAAAAATTCTATTTCATTTTGACATATTTTAGCTTTTTTCTCACTTAATACTATTCCTTTTTCTTTACACGTCTGTGCAAAGTCTTTTAAATGTTTAATATGTTCTTTATATGTTTTTGAACTTATTAAAATATCATCTACATAAACTATTAAATATGTTTTATTTCTTAATAAATAATCCATTCTTCTTTGATATATTTATGGTGCATTTTTTAATTCAAATGGCGTTACTAATCATTCATAATGTCCTTGAGGTGTACTAAAGGCTGTATATTTTATACCACGTTCTGAGAAATATTTACCATACGAAAAGAGAAAGAGGAAAAAACAGAGTCTTTGTCTAAAGAAATGCGTTGAGAAAAGGCAGATGTCTAGAACCTTTCATTCTCTTTCATTGCTCACTAACTCTTATCTACTCTCACCCCGAATTCTTTCGGTGGGAATCTTAAATAAAAAAAGGATCCCATTGTACGGGATGCTATACTATTTTGTATAGATACAAAGAACAAAGACAAAAGGGCCCAGATTAAGTCATTGTTTCCTTTCTAATTTGTTATTTTTTTTTAATCTAACCTAGTCTTACTTAAGAGACTCAATCCCGAATTCAATCAGTACCGGGAATACCCTCTTGTTTAGAATTATGAAATGAAAAGAGAATAATTAGGACTGTAAAAAGATAGAAATGGGGAAGCTTTCGTATTTCGATTTCGAATGGATCTTTGAAGATTCAACTCGAGGGGCGTAAGACTTTTCTATGAAACTCGCTTAAATATGAAAGTGAATGAAATAGGGGAGCATACGCAAAAATGCCCATCCAATGTTTTTTAATTCAAACTCTCGTGATCGATGTTCCCCGCTTGCGGTTGCGGGGACCACAAAAGTATTCATATTTGAATTCGATTCAATTTGTGAAAAAAGATCTGGTTGAGAAAATAATTCTTTTAATTAGAAAAAAGATGTACACGTATATTTTATCAAAAATTATACTTAAGCGGGTTGCTCAAAAAGGGAATTGCCAATTTGGATTCTGCCCGGTCTGGGACGGAAAGATTCGAACCTCCGAATACCGGGTCCAAAACCCGTTGCCTTACCACTTGGCGACGCCCCATTTCAATTTCGATTTGGTACTAATAAAGAGTAGTATTGGTATTGGCTGTTCGTCAATTCCAGTCCAAAGCCTTAAAATTGGATTCTGGTTTTAGTGTTAGGATTTTGACACGTGTAGGTGTAAAATACAACTTAATTTATTGATCATTACATAGAATTCAATTAAGATATTGTATGAAAGTATGATTTCTTCAATTCTCACACGAGAATAGAAGGATTTTTGTTTTGATTGGGTCGGTTCCAAGAAGTTTTTTTTTTTGTCTACCTTACTTTTTTTCTTCATTTTTATCTTATATCAATAAGATATTAATAACTCAATCATAATAAAATTATCTCCAAGAACAAAATGTTTGTTATGCTTAATATCTTTAGTTTAATGTATATCTGTCTTAATTCTGCCCTTTATTCGAGTAGTTTTTTATTCGCCAAATTACCCGAGGCCTACGCTTTTTTGAATCCAATTGTAGATGTTATGCCAGTAATACCTGTTCTTTTTTTTCTCTTAGCCTTTGTTTGGCAAGCTGCTGTAAGTTTTCGATGAGATCCTTAATATTGTGCTAGACAAATTCCTGATTTATTCGAGTTCGAAAAAAAAAAAATTCTAACAATTAATAAATAAGAGCAGATGAGTCTTACAATATGAACGAACCCCCGCATCAATTCAAACAATGAAATTCGTGGGGAACCGCGATCCATTTTGATCCCCCCATTTTCTATTTGTTGATTATGACCCTTTCACTGAAACCATCTTATATTACAGCCAATCAAAATGTCGAATTCTCAATTGTGTGAATTTAATTTCTGAAAACGATTTTCTATTTAGAGAATCAAATTATAAAAAGAACTTCAGTTCTTGATGTCAAAATTGGATATGTAGTATAAAAATAGAGAATCTATTCTCTTTTTCCTTTTCCCCAAAAACCTGATTTGGAGATTGTGTAATGCTTACTCTCAAACTCTTTGTTTACACCGTAGTGATATTCTTTGTTTCGCTCTTCATCTTCGGATTCCTGTCTAATGATCCAGGGCGTAATCCCGGACGCGAAGAATAAAAAAGGAAGGGGTTGCTTACTTTATTCGTATAAATGTTCTTAGGATTTTTTCTATTCCTGTGTTACTATTAAAAAAAAGTCAAAGTGTTCGCTAAAGTGAAATTTGAAAGATACCAAGCCATCGACCGAAACGGAAAGAGAGGGATTCGAACCCTCGGTACGAATAACTCGTACACCGGATTAGCAATCCGACGCTTTAATCCACTCAGCCATCTCTCCTAATTGAAAAAATAATAATAATAATTACTATCTTACATTACACAAAAAATAATGCTTGAAAAAATCCCGTCTTTACTTGATTTTCTATCTTTTCTTTCTATATTCTCTAGAAGAGAATATAGAAGGGAATATAGAAAGTAAATTGATTATATAGCTCATAGAAAATATCGATTATAGAATTTCTTTTTTTATTGTCTTTTTTATTCTATTATATAAATAGATATAACTTTTATCAGCAATTCCATTTCTATCATTTTTAGAAAATTAAAATAAAGAAAGCATTCGAAAGAGATAAAAAATAAAGAAAAGAATATCTCTTTAATTTCGTTCAATGGGGCCTCTTTTATTTACACTTCCATGGCCTGGCTTGGTCAGTACCCAGCCGGGCCTAGTTTTGTTCTAATGACCCATACCGCTTGCCTCAATATGCAGGGTGCAAACCATACCATAAAAAAACGATTTATTTGGATTTGCTTTGAAAACAAAAAATGAAATGCTTGTTTTTGTATTCAAAGGAACAATAATAAGAAGGACTATTTCCATTCTTTTCATTGAATGAGGAATCAAAGTTTTTATTTGGTGTGTGGATAAAAGTTATTTTGTCGAGCCATATCGTTCAAAATTCGTCCAACAAAAGAAATTTTTTTGAATTATTAAATTTAGTTATTTAAACGAAATAACTCCTCCTTTCCGAATTGCACTAGGACTCCTGACAAAGGCGTCAACGTTCTAATTTCAAATTTTCATTTCATGATTATTTTTAATTTCTGTCCTATCTTGATTACATCTGATTCTCTTGTTCGACAAAGGGCCCTTTTTTTACAATAATCGCGTTGTAGCGGGTATAGTTTAGTGGTAAAAGTGTGATTCGTTCAATTAATCCCTTTAATAGTTAAGGGGTCCTTCAGTTTAATTGATATTCCAATCAAAAACTTTATTTCTTAAAAGGATTTACTTTGAATCCTTTCACTCTAAAATAAAAGATTCGGGGAAAAATATCCGTTCTCGTGATTTGTATCCAAGAGTCAATTCGAAATTGACAATTTGGATTATGAAATTGCGAAACATAATTTTTTTTTATTGGATCAATCCTTCCAATTTTGTAAGTATAAGTAAGGGATCCATGGATAAAGATAGAAAAGTCTAGTTCGAATCGTAACTAAATCTTCAATTTTGGTTTTTTATAGGTTAGATTGAAGCAAAATAGCTATTAAATGATCACTCTAGTTTACTAGAGACATCAACATATTCATATTCTATTTTTTTAGTTTAGCTCGGGGGAAACAAAAAACTTTTCCTAAGGATTCTCTCAAATAGAAATAGAGAACGAGGTAACTAGAAAGATTGGTATTCTTATAATCCCACTCTTCTAGAGGGATCATCTAGAAAGCAGATTGTTTTGAATTCATTCAGACAAAAAAAGCTGACATAGATGTTATGGGTCGACTTTTGTTATTTTGCTCCCGGCTTCTCTCTGGGAATATATCAATCTTCCATAAAGGAGCCGAATGAACCCAAAGTTTCATGTTCGATTTTGAATTAGCGGCGTTAAAAGTATGAATCGACGTCGACTATAATCCCTAGCCTTCCAAGCTAACGATGCGGGTTCGATTCCCGCTACCCACTCCATATGATAATCATATCAATTAATATATCAACTCGACGATGCATTAAGGAAACTTTCCTTAATGCATCGCCGAGTTGAATAGGAAAGTCCTGAAATTATATCACATATTCTTTATGCTTTCCGAAGAAGAGATAGGAAATAAAAATGCGAAAAAAAATTCGAAATAGGAATGAAAGGCGTCCATTGTCTAATGGATAGGACAAAGGTCTTCTAAACCTTTGGTATAGGTTGAAATCCTATTGGACGCAATTTTTTGCCATTTCTCCATATTCTATTACATAATAATATATTATTATTCGATAATTATTATTAATAAATAATTAAAGAGCATTATTCATATATATTCTGAATTGTATTCTATTCATAATAGAATAGAATTACCTCGCCAGAATCCAAGCCAATGGAATTCCGAAATGAAGATATTTTGATTAATTCAATTTTGAAATTCTAAATGTAATTAAATTACTGAATTAAATATTAAGTTAATTATTATATTAATTATTTAATAATTAATATAATTAAAAAGGCTTTGCTGAACGATCTATAAAAAAAGTGATACAGTTTGATTCCCCAACTCAATTAGTAATATCTCTAGAGTCCACTTCTGATCTAGGATGTGTGATGTATATGACATTCTGAAGTGATCTATTAACCTGCTAATAAGTCGTTTAATGGCGGTTCCATCTATCATTTTATTGTGAAAGACCAGACTCACCCGTTCTGCCATAAGTACCTCTGTATTCCGTTGAGTAGGATTCGCCAATGGATTTTAGTCAATGAGTCGAAAACTTCCTTTTCTCGATCTTGATTCACGTAGAAAGGTCAGCAACGGCGGTTATACTTGAACCGGAAAGGCCCAAGGAGTCGTAAAATTACTTAGTTTAGACACTAGATGA
The DNA here is from genome assembly GCA_025617385.1 of Murraya koenigii. Classification (NCBI taxonomy): domain Eukaryota; kingdom Viridiplantae; phylum Streptophyta; class Magnoliopsida; order Sapindales; family Rutaceae; genus Murraya; species Murraya koenigii. The sequence continues at coordinate 21,555,438 of CM046813.1, read as the reverse complement.
TTAGGTGCCATATGAGCAGGCCCGGCAAAACCCTTGTATAGGCAAAACCCTTGAATTTTGATTAAATTAATAATCAGCTTTGCTTTCAGTTTATCTTTTCTCCCACCGTCAGAAGAATAACATAGAAGCATTTCCACTATAGTTAGATTTTTCTGAAAGGTATCTATCTCGGTTTCATATAAAAATTGATATAGCATCTTTGAAAAAGAACTTTCTTCCTAAGAAAGAAAAGGCTTACTGTCTTTGGGATCTGATGCTACACCGCTGCTTAATACCTTAGGGGATCGACTTTATTACACAAGTGGATTCCTTACTTTTATATCATATTATGACATAAATAAGCAGTTCTTATTGGATCGGCATCGGCCCAAAACCTCATGAATTGGTCTTTACGGTGCTTCCTCTATCAATTAGATCCTTTATCCATAGAATAAACTATCTAGGCATATCGATTTCTTCATATTTCAACTTCTATGAAGTTTCTTTTTGTGCTACAGCTGATAAAAATCGTTTTTGCACGATGCATATGTAGAAAGCCTTTTTTTTTCTTGTATTTATTAGTGTATTTGCTCTTTACCCCCTCCTTTTTTTTCTTTTATTTTTTTCTAATGTCCTTGAGGTGTACTAAAGGCTTTATATTTTATACTATCTTCTTCCATTTTTATTTACCTAAATCCTGATTTACAATTAAATTTAGAATAATATGTATTTCCTTTTACTAAATTAATTAGTACTTCTTTCTTTGGTAAGAAGTATCCATCAAATTTAGTATATTTGTTTAATTCTTTATAATTTATGACCATTCTAGCTTTACCTCTTACTTGTTCACTATGTTTCATAACCATAAAGGCTGAACTTGAATGAGTACTAAAGCTTTGTCTAATAAGATTTAAGCCTAATAATTCTTTCAGCTGTATCTTAAATTCTTTTATATCTTCCTGGGTATATACCATTAGTCTTACTCTAATGGTTACTGGTTCTATCAATTCTATTTTAGCTCTTAAATTTTAGGGTTTCATAAGGCTAAAAGGTTTTCATGATATACTTCTTGTAATTGTTTCTTAATTTCATTTATAGTTATCAAATTATTCTGTAATTGTTGTTTATCAAAAAAGATCTTATAAGTATAATCACCACGTTCAGCTGCAACTCTGTAGGGTTTAAAGATACAAGGTAATATGAGAATATGTCCACGAGGGATTTTAAGATTTATATCATATAAAGTTTGTTAATAACTTTGAAATTGACTAAGGAAATCATTTCCTAATAGTAAATCTTATTTTAAGGTATTATATTGGATAATATGTTTTAATAGTATGATTTTATTACCAAGAATAATTGGAACTTGAGATTTGTAATATAATAAAGGTGCTTGAATATTGGTTGTACCTATAAGTTTTATTCCCGAACCTGAGAATTTATTCCATTCTTTTAGTAAAAAGAATTTACCTAATGTAATTTCACTTCTTGTATTTATTATTGCACATGTAGTTATATTAGTTTCAAGAAAAGTTAGTTCTATATAAGTATTTAAAGGAATTTTATAGTATTCATTTATTCATCTTTCCACATTGCTATTTTAGGGCAAAATTCTGTTGTTTCATTATCCATTTTTTATATATTTCTTCAGAAGTAATATTATAATTTATATGTTTTAAGAAGCTCATTCCTAATATTATGTCATATATTTCATTTTGAGCAAATTCTGAGTCTATGAAACATGGTATTCTAAATAGTAACTTTCCTATATATGTTGGGATAGTTACTTTTTTGTATAGATTCTCATATTTCCATTAAAGTCTTTATATTTATACTCATTAGTTATAATATGTTCCGCTAAGCCTTTATTCTTTAGTATATTTAAATGGTTATGACTTGAACCTGTATCTATTAATATTTTTAAACCTTCTATAAATTCTATTCCATTAAAATATTTTCTCATTATTACTAAACTTCCATTTGATGTATTATCAGGTATTATTATTTCTTTATATACACTATAATATGGTCTTTTTCCTTTACTTTTAGTTCTTCTAATAAGTTGTTTGTTATCAAATTGAATTGGTACCATTTGGTTTTTATTATCTTCTTCTAATTTAGGTTTATTATCTTTTATGTCTACGTTATATGTTATTGGTAAGTTAGGAATTTGTAATATTGGCTTTATACTTTGTCCTAAATATTGGAATTCTTTTCCTATTTCTATATATGGTTTATTGCTATATATTTCTCCATAATTGCTGTTATAGAAAGAATATAAAACAGAATAATAAAATGTCATAATTTTATTTTCAGGTTTCATTATATATTTTTTTTAATTCGAAACATAAACTTAAGGTCTCATTTATATTTTTATCTTTTACATGGACACAATATCTAAGGTAACATGTAAATAGAAATTTTTATGACATAAATTTCCTTCTATGGTTCCTGAGTGTGCTAATTCAGGATCTATAAATCTTTGATCATGTAAACTTAGTATTATGGGTGCATTTATTCCTTTCTTAAATAATGATTTTACTAATATTTGTATTCCAGCTAAGTATACATATTGTAATTTATCTCTAGTTTTATCACTTTTAATTTTATTTAAAGTGGCTCCTATTCCTCTGGAGTTTAATAAACTTAGTTTAATATTTCTTCTACTTTGTGTTATATCTATAGCTTTTTCTTGTTCTTAATATTCATGAATGATTATATTCTTTCTTTTAAAGAATTGTTGTATATTTCTTAAGATCGTATTATCTGGATTTCTTAAATTTAAAGATACTCTTGAATTTTCCTTTAATTTTTTCTGATTTAATTGTACAATTAATTGATATCCATCTTTATTTTCCTGTTGTTCTATCTCTTGTTCTATTTCTATGTTTTCTGTACTTTCTATTTCAGAATTCTGATTCTAAACTTTCTAAAGAACTTGTACTTATAGATTCTGTATCACTGTAACTTTCATATATTTCAGTATTAAAATAATTTATTATTTCATTATGAGGTAATAATTCTAAATATATTTTAATTTCATGATATTTTATTTCAGCTATTCTGATCTTTTTCTGTTTACATTCAAGGCTTATATGTCCTTTTTGTCCAACATCTACATTCTTTAGGGTCTTTTTTTAATTTCTTTATTATATTTTCTTTTATAATATCTTTTATAAGGTTTTCTTTTAAATGTTTTATTTTTCTAATATTTCCTATAATACTTTTTATATCTTCTTTTGTTTCTATATTTACCTTTATATCATTGTTTACGTCTTTTATAATATGGTTTACATCCTCATTGATTAGGTACATCTACTTGATCACAGCAAATTCATTGCATTTTTTGTCCTTTTATATAATTGTCTTTCTATACATATATCTTTTAATTTTCTTATTACAAATTCTATTCTGGATCCTAAAGTATTTGGTATTAATTTTCCTGATTCTATTAGTCTGTATGAATTCCATTCTTTCATAAAATAAGTATTCCATGGTGGTGGTAATTTATTTATGTACATATCATAATAAATTGTTTGATCATCATTACTATAAAATTATTTATATAATATTTCTGAAATTCACATGTATAATTTTTTATATTACATAAATTACATATTTGAAGATTCATTAAATGTTGCCTTGCTAAGAGTTTTTCTTTTTCTATTTCCTTTTGCTTGAGATTTTCCCAATTTTCTCCTAAAAATTCATCTCTTATATAATTTGTAAATTTATCTAGGCCTTCACTAATTCCTTTTCTAAATTCTTGATTAGTTGCTAATCTTATTAAAGATTTTGTTTCTTCAGTTATTCTATCCCACTAGTTTTGTACATTGTCGGTAAAACTCATTATTAATAAATCAATCCATATATCAAATTTTTCTTCTGTATTTTTTGTTTCCCAATCATCATTTGATTTATTAAATATAAACATCATTTTCATATCGTTTGATCAACTTATTAATGTTTTACTAGGGTCTTTTCTATAGTGTATATCTAGTTTACTTCCCATAGGTTTAATGAGTACATTTTCAGTCCTATATTCTGGTATATATTCTTCTGAATACATTTTATAATAAGGTTTTTTGGATGACAATATTTGATATTGTGTTCTTATCTTTTTATTACTATAAGGAACTTCAGGTGTTTCAGTTTTTATACTGGGTTTAGTAGATGGTGCTCCAACATTCATATTTACATTAAATCATAGTGTTTCTAAGTCTAAATCTTCTAATGATAATTTATCAAATTTTTCTTCTAAATTATCCATTATTAACTATCACTTGATTCTTTAGCTTCATCAATTTTAATCCCTTTTTGTTTAGTATCAGTTTTTTCTTTTAATTTATTTGTTGGTGTTTTTTCTTTTGATCTTTTTATTATTTCTTCTAATTGCCTTTGATATTCTTCTTCTCTTCTTAATATTTCTCGCATGACAGCTGTTCTTATTCTTTCATCAAATGATCATTTGACTATTTCTCCAAATTGTATTTTTTCTTTTTGTCTAATAGATTCTTTTAATTTTCTTTGTACTTCTAGAATTGTTGATTTCTTTTCTAATTTAATTTTTATTTCAAAGACTTCTATTTTAAGAAGTTTTATTTCTTCTACTATAATTTTTATATATCCTATCATTTGTTTATTAAATTTATTAATTTCTGTAATATTTTTATCTATTTTGTATAATAATAATTTTTTTGGACCTTTTTAATATTTTCCTTTGGTTTACAAATTTTTATGAGAAGGGTATTTTTGTTATTTTAGTACTTTTTAGTTATTTTGGAAAGTCATAAACTTAAAGGGTTATTTTTAAAATAAATAAAATTTTTATGGTTAATAATGTAAATTTTCCAAGACAAATCATGGAAGAGATAGAGTATAACAAGATTGATCAAAACATGTAACAAAAAAATTTAAGAAGTAAAAAAGTGAAAATGGAGATATTGATTAATTTAGAAGAGTGCAAGCAAAAGATATTCCCAAAAGAGAAAAAAAAAAAGGGCAATCTATCCCTTTCAAGGGCACACTTATCTGTTTTAAAAATTACATGCTTTGGATTGATGGTTGCAGGATATTTGTTAGTTCATCACTGTTTGTCAATGTGTCTTCAATGGTTTTTCCAGTGGTTTGTTGTGATAGATTGATTGTAAATTGATATTAACTTGATTTTGTAATATTCTCTTTAATGGAATGAAATTTGAACATTCAAGATTATTCGAGTTACACCTAGTATATGTTCAGTTGTGTTGTCTATTGTTTGGGTAATATCGGGCAGGTCTCCTCGAGGCCCCTCCAGCTCGAATAAAACACCCCGAGGACAGCCTAGCCCGAGCAGCTCTCCAGGTCAAAGCTGGTCAAGGTCGAAGAATTCAGAGCCGCTCGAGCCCGAACACTCCTCGCATGCTCGAGGTCACCGGGTTCGGTCAAAGCTGGTCAAGGTCGAGAGCTGGCACTCCTTCCCTGCTCGAGGTCGTCCCCAGGTCAAAGCTGGTCAAGGTCAAGAACCGAGCACATCTTCCCCGCTCGCAGAGATCCATGAGCACACTTGGGCAAGACCAGACCGAGGCAACCCGGCCCGTTTTCTCGGAATCCCGGACACCTTTTAATGTCGACCGGGGTCCCGCATGGTATGGTGGTGATCTTGTTGCTGATGGCTGACACGTGCCTCAAGGTATCATCATTTCTAGCGCACTGCCCGACATGGTGATCAGCCACGTGAATCGGGTTAAGGGGACGGTAGCTCATCCCAGGGAATATTCAGCCAATCCGGTTGTCGGAGGGACCCGGATACCACTAACGTGGGAGTGGACTGACTGGAAATGGAAAGAGCGGGAAAAATAGAGTATAAAAGGAAACGAAGGGGAACGTTACAGAGGTTGGCATTTCTAATTCACAAAAGGTTGGATTTTCTGGTTGGCAAAGGTTTGGAAAAATCCATTCACAGGTTCTTCCTATTCTGACTTCTCTCACTTTGATTTTTCGGAAAAAAACCATATCTATCCAAAAAGGGGCGGCGAAATAATACCCTTTTATCTTTCGGTCTCCTCATTGGGGAGATACCAAAAGAACAACCCGATTCTTGACTTGGCGTCGGAGGGTTTCGCGGAACACGCTGGCGACCACGACCTATTTTTTGTGAGTACGGGACCGAGAGACCATCGGAGCAGGCGAAGGAGGCAATCCGCTCGAGATTAAGTTTATCGCGAGCAGTAGGATCGAGTCTTGTTTTAAGCCGCGGCGAAGGTTGAGCAGATCCTGCTTGGGCTGTTTGGAGACCTTGTTTGAAGGTTCGAGGCATTGTTGAGGCACGCGGAAAAGCGCATCAACATCTTTTGGCGCCAGTGCGTGGGGATCGGCACAAAAGCCTGATTTCCTAATACATTCAAGACACACAACACAGCGATGAGGGAAGCAGTAGAAGAGGAGTAAGTCGAAGAATCGATAACTTTGAGAGAAGTGGCCAATGAGGCCCGAGCAGGGAGATCCGAGGAAAGAATGGATCGGATGGAAAAGCAGATCGAAACTCGACCTCCGCATTACAAGAATTCGAGGAGGGACGAGAGAAAAGCATGTTATGATGTCCGGAGTCCAGTAGAGGAATGCTCATGTTCGGGAAAATGTGGGAGATGAAGCCCAAGACCTGGGGCACCAAATGTTGCGGTGAGAGAAGAAACAAACATGGAAGAAAGAGGGTCTCGTCGGCATTTGCGGGATCTGACCTCGACCTCTCGTGCGGAGGAGTTGGAGGGAGAGGTCGCGTGAGTTGGCACAAGTTGTGGAAGATCTTGAGGAGCGGAAAGAGTCAAGTGGCGAATAATCTTTGGACAGCGAATCTCCACTCTCCACGGAGATCATGGGTGTCACGATCCACGTGACTTCAGCTTCCGGATCTGAAATTTTCGGAAAGAGTGATCCATTAGTACATATAGAGCGGTTCAGCGACATGGCATGGGTGCAGGGTCTGTCGAGCGACGGAGGTCGCGGGGCCTTCCGCTCACTCTTGAGGAAAGGCGAGAGAATGGTACTGTGAGACTCCACGGGAAGCATCTTGAGCTTTGAGCAGGATGTGCGGGGAGTTCGCGGAGCAATTCGAGGCGCGATGACCCCGAGGATGACATGATGGAGCTATCGGAGTGAGGCGAAAGAAGGAGAGTCCCTCAGGAGTTTATCAAAAGATACCGTAGATCGGTCCTAGATCTTGGTGCGTTCAACCATCCCGAGCTACGAGAGGATTAAAGGATGGGATCGGGATGGGAGACCATGGTATAACCTGCTGAGTCCTTGATCCGTTCGTATTCGGATGCGTATGAGCGAGTAAAGCTGGACATGGTAATTGAAGAAGAAAAGGTTGCTAAAGCGAGGAATGAGCAAGTCGATGGAGCGAAGGAAGGATAAAGGGGTCTTGCCCGAGGGACACGAGCTCAAGGCGGTGAGAGGCCAGGGCTGCCTGTACTGACCCATATCGAGAGGTTCCCATCGCGGATGGTTCCCCAACCACCTCGCGAGGTCCCGGTCGGGATCGCGGAGAATACAGGCGTCATGATGGCCATACATCCCATGATCAGCGACCAAGCGGACCGGAGATGAACCACGACCGAGCGGACCGGTCCATTGCCACCCTCCCAGAAGCTTCCGAGGATAGGGCGATCTGAGTGGTGGAGCAGGCCACGCTTACGAGCGATATCTGAGGTTGAAGGTATCTCGAAGAGATACTTCAAGTGGTGAAGAGCGAGGGCTGCTGAGCCTACCAGCGTCGATGGCCAAGTCGGTGGCAAGCGGGATAAGGCGGTTCGCCTGTTTCCATGGTAACCACGGCCACTCCACGAGCCGATGCCAGTGATTTGAAAAACCGGTGGAGGATACGGTTAGGAGCCAGTACTTGGATGAGTTTATTGAAGGGGACACCGGTGGTTGAGCGACGACTGAGGAAGATGGCTGGACTTACGAAATAGACACAGAACCACCGTCCACGAGGGTAATCTTAAGAGGGCCCACAATGGCCGGAAGTTCAAATAGGGCCCGGAAAAACTATTGCCGATATGCCGCAGTGACCTCGGTTAATCAAACTCAATCGATATTATTGGTTCTGTTGATGCTGTTTTCTGCGTGCTCTCAAATAGTATCGAAAAACTCCTGCTCACGGTATGATCAAGCTCGAGTAGGACTGCTTTCCAACTTCAATTCTTCTTTATTCACCGGAACGGCAATCTCCTCGGACCTGTACTCACAAGAACAAGGTCAGGGGTCGTCGGGTGTTGTTCCGATGAAAACCCTCCGACGCTCAAGTTAGTGATCGGGTTATCCTTTTTGCATCCCTCTTTGTTCGAGAGACCGGAGGAATAGAAGGGGTATTTTAGTCTCATTTTTCCTAAGAATAACCTCTCTGAAAAAAATAAAAATGGAAGAAGAAGAAGAAGAACCTGTCCTAAATTTTCGGAACCCCCACGCTTCTATTTCCGTTTTCCTCTTATACTTCCGTTTTCCCGCCCTTTTTTCTTCAGGACTGCCGTTCCCGCGTCTATAGTGTTTGGGCCCCTCGGCGGTAGGAATGCTTGTGACATTTCACGGGAATGCGGGGTCGTCCAGTGGGCATGGTTCACATGGCCTGATCATAGTGTCGGGCGTGTGCGCATGGAATGGTGACACTGTGGGGGCGTGTGCCGGCCATCGGTAACAGTTGTGACACCATATCGCGTGGGGTATTGGTCATGCATCGATCGTCGTGTTAAGTTGCTGGAGAGACGGGTCGGACTGTCTCGAACCGGCTGTATCTGGACCTTGTATTTTCTCCATGCCGTGACTGGCATGGTTGAGTCATTCCTGGGGGTTTGAAGACCTCAAGCAGGAGGGTGAGCTCGGGTTTCAACCATCCTACCAGCTTTGACGCCTAATAAGGCTGTCTTTGTGCTAGCGGTCGGGTCTTCTGCTCAAGATGGGTTGACCTCGAGGTCTTTTACTCGAGCTGGGTTGGCCTCGAGGAGCCCTGCTCGATATTACCCAAACAGGTTTCTCGGCTTATCAAAATTCTAAAGTATGGGTAGAATTTTTCTAAAGTAAGGCCTCAGCTTTCTAGCTGCTGTCACCAAGGCCAATGCCTATCTTTCCATTGGTGGATATCGAGTTTCAGCCCCCAACAAAGCTCTGCTAGTGTAATATACGGGGTACTACACCCCCGACTCTTTTCTTACCAGAACCGAGCTTGTTGCCCATTGGGACACAGCTAAATACAGAAACAGAACTTCCCCTGCTCGAGGTATTGACAATGGTGGGGCCTTCAGCAAGTACTCCTTCAACTGTTGGAACGCCACTTCGCATTCTAGTGTCCACTTTGTGTTCCTGCCTTTTCTCATTCCTGGAAGAAGACTCGGCATTTATTCGTGGCCCGGGATATGAACCTGTTAAGGGATGCCAGTTTGCCTATAAGACTTTGTATCTCCTTGAGGGTACGTGGGGACTTTATCTCCACTACTGCTCTTATCTTTTCCTGATTGCCTCGATCCCTCTATGGCTGACCATAAAGCCCATGAATTTTCCCGAGCCAACCTCAAAGGCACATTTTTCTGGATTTAGTTTCATTCGATATTTTCTTAGGAGTGCGAAGGTTTCTTCCAAGTGCTTTACATGTTCCTTCGCCTATTTTGATTTGGTGATCATATCATCCACATAAACCTCAATTGTTCGGCCTATCAGTGGCTTGAAGACCTTATTCACCAATCTCTGGTATGTTGCCCCTGCGTTCTTCAGGCCGAAGGGCATAACCTTGTAGCAAAACAGACCCGCATTGGTGATGAAGGCTGTGCACTCCTCGTCTGGCCGGTGCATGGGAATTTGGTTATAGCCTGAAAAGGCGTCCATGAAGCTAAGCAGTCCGTGCCCTACCATGGAATCCACCAGCTGGTCTTTTTTTGGCAATGGGAAGTTATCTTTTGGCAAGCTTTATTCACATCTGTGAAGTCCACGCAAATTCTCCATTTCCCACTTGCCTTATTTACTAGCACCACGTTCGAGATCCATTCGGGGTAGGAGACTTTCCTTATGAATTCCGCTTTCAGCAGCTTCTCCATCTCGCAGTTTATGGCCTCGTACCTTTCTTGGTTGACGTACTCCTCTTCTGCCTCACTGGCTTAACATCCTTCCGTATTGCCAGCCTGTGACACGCCACCTCCGGGTCGATTCCGAGCATGTCCACGTGCGTCCAAGCGAATACATCCGAGTGTGCTCGTAAACACTCGACCAGATCTTCTTTCAACTGCCCGCTAACTCCTGAGTCGATTCGGACCTTCTTCTCGTGGTCGTTTGGTCTTATTAAAATTTCTTCCAATTATTCGGCTGGCTCCTGCCTCCCATTCTTCGACTACCCTCTTGAGTCCAATGACGTTATTTGCATGGTTTCTTTTGCTGCCACAGCGTAACAGTTCCTCGCGACCCTCTAGCTGCCCCTGACGACTCCTACGGCCCCATTTAGTCGGTACTTCAGGGCTAGGTAGTGGGTGGACAATACTGATTGGCTGATTCTTATAAAAGGCCTTCCCAATATTGCTTGGTAGGGGCTGACTTCATCCACCACCACAAAGTCTAGCATTATGTTCTTTTCAAAAGGCTTCGAACCCATAGTTATAGCCAATTTGATGCTTTCCAGAGGGATCAGCTTTCCTCCCCTGAACCCTTTCAGGGAAGTGCTTGTCTGCTCAAGGCTCGCACCTGCTATTCCCAAATCCTCAAGTATGGACTTGAAGAGAATGTCCACCGAGCTTCCAAATCCACCAATATCCGATCGACCTCCTTATTGGCTACATTTGCCTTCACGACTAAGGCATCCTTATGGGGGTATAGCACCCCCTTCTCGTCCTTCTTCGTCCACATGATGGGCACCTACCGTACCTTAGCCTTTTTGCAGAAGGTGCGGCGAACAGGACTTCCCGACAGGCAGTGTCGTATCTGTAATAGTTTTTCTGAGCCCTGTTCGAGTTCCCTGCCATCGTGGGTCCTCCTGAGATTATTCTTGTAGCCGGTGGTTGCAGTTCCATGCCATAGTCTCGGTCATCCTCTTCTGGCTGCTGTTCGGCCATCGGATTGCCTCATTCAACAAACTCATCTAAATATCAGTTTCGGACCAGGTCCTCCACCTGGTTCTTCAAATCTAGGAACTGTGACGTTGAGTGGCCGTGGTCATCGTGGAAGCGGCAAAACCGTCCTCTATCTCGTTTACTAGCTGGTTTAGCACATCGGTGTTAGAGGGCACAACAGTCCTCGCTCTTCCGCCACTTGGAGTATCTCTTCGAGTGACACCTTCAACGTTGTTTATTGCCTGTAGGTGGGGCTCTGCTCAACCATCTCATCCGATCCCGAGGGAAGCTTCTCTGTAGGGGTGGCAATGGACGGTTTGCTCTATTGTGGTCCAGCATACGTCGGCTCGGTGGTTGGTTGCGGGACGAATGATCGTCGTGACGCCTATACTCCCTGTGGTCCCGGCTAGAGACCTGTGAGGTGGGGCAGGAATCATTCGTGGTTGAGGAGCTCTCTGATAAGGGTTATAGGGGGCAACCCGTTCCCTCATTATCCTGGAAGTTGGTGCTCCCCGAGCAGCACCTCCTATTTCTTTCCTCTTTGCTCCACTGCCCTGTTCACTTCTCAGTTTTGCAGCATTTTCTTCTTCGATAACCATGTCCATCTTTACCTGTTCATACGCATCTGAATATGAACGGATCGAAGGGCTCCGTAAATTGTACCATGGCCTCCCTATCCTTATTCCGTCTTTCAGCCCTCTCAACACCTGAGGATGGTTAAATGCCCTAAGATCCAGAACCGATCGGTGGTACCTTTTAAAAAATTCCTGGAAGGGTTCTCACTCCCTCTGTCTTATCTCCGACAACTCCATCATGTCATCTCCGGGGATCACTGCGCCCTGAAATTGCTCTGCAAATTCTCTGCACATCTGTTCAAAGCTCAGAATGCTTCTCCGTGGCAGCCTGCAGTACCACTCTCTCGCTCTTCCCTCTAGAGTAAGTGGGAAAGCCCTACACTGCTGTGCTGCCGTCAGGCCCTACACTCCGGTTATGTCGTTGAATTGCTCTATGTGCACCAACGGATCACTCTTCCTTGAAAACCTTAAATCTTGGAAACGGAAGTCTCGGGGAATCGTGACGCCCATGATATCTGATGAGAGTGGAGACTCGTTATCCAGCATTATCCTCCAACTCGGGCCTTTTCCGTTTCCCCAGAGATCCTCCACAACCTGAGCCAACCTTCGTACTTCCCCCTCCAACTCCTCCGTACGGGAGGTAGGTGTCGTGTCCTGCAAATGCTGACGGGATCCCCTTTCCTCCAAGTTCGTCTCCTCTCTCCCGGCAACATTTGGTGGTTTCGGTCTCTGGGCTTCCTCTCCCACATGCTCTCTGACGGGGGCATTCCCACAATTGGACTCAGGGATGTCATTATTTGCTTCCTCTGCCCCTCCTTGAGTTCTTGTAGGAGGGACGTCAACGCTTCCATTTGTTTCTCCATCCGATCCATTCTCTCCTGGATCTCTTTATTTTGAGCCTCGTTGGCCACCTCCCTCAAAGTCACCGACTCCTCTGGACTTATTCCTCCCTACTGTTTCCTCTCATTGTTGTGTTGTGTCTTCTGAATGTGTTGGAAAATCAGGCTTTTTGAACTAATCCCCACAGATGGCACCAAGATGTTGATGCAGTTTTCTACATGCTCTCAAATAGTGTCAAAAACTCCTGCTCGCTGTATGATCGAGCTCGAGCAGGACTACTTTCCAACTTCAATTCTTCTTTATTCACCGGAACGGTAATCTCCTCAGACCTGTACTCACAAGAACAAGGTCAGGGCTCACCGGGTGTTGTTCCGGAGAAAATCCTCCGACGCTCAAGTCAATGATCGAGTTATCCTTTTTGTATCCCTCTTTGTTCGAGAGACTAGAGGAATAGAAGGGGTATTTTAGTCACCTTTTTCGTAAGAATAACCTCCCCAAAAAAAATAAAAATGGAGAAGAAGAAGAACCTGTCCAAAATTTTTGGAACCCCCGCGCTTCTATTTTCGTTTTCCTCTTATACTTCCGTTTTCCCGCCTTTTTTTCTTTGGGGCTGCAGTTCCACGTCTATAATGTCTAGGCCCCTCTGACAGCCGGGATTACCGTGGCATTTCCTAGGAATGCGGGACTGTCTGGTGGGCATGGTTCACATGGCCTGATCATAGTGTCGGGCGTGTGCGCATGGAGTGATGACACTGTGGGGGCGTGTGCCGGCCATCGGTAACAGTCGTGATACCATATCTCGTGGGGTATTGGTCAAGCATCGATCGTCGTGTTGAGTTGCTGGAGAGACGGGTCGGACTCTCTCGAACCGGCTGTATCTGGACCTTGTATTTCCTCCGTGCCGTGACTGGCGTGGTTGAGTCATTCCTGGGGGTTTGAAGACCTCGAGCGGAGGGTGAGCTGGGGTTTCGACCATCCTAGAAGCTCCTCGACCTTGACCAGCTTTGATGGGGTTATGAAGACCTCGAGCAGAAGAATGAGCTCGGGCTCGACCAGTCTTGGACTCCTAATAAAGCTGTCTTTATGCCAGCGGTCGGGTCTTCTGCTCAAGATGGGTTGACCTCGAGGTCTTTTACTCGAGCTGGGTTGGCCTCGTGGAGACCTGCTCGATATTACCCAAACAGGTTTCTTGGCTTATCAAAATTCTAAAGTATGGGTAGCATTTTACAAATCACATGCGATGGTGCTTTTATCAATTGTTGCTTAGATTGCTTTCTTGGAAAAGTAGCATACATAAGCAACCTCCAAGATAATGTTCTGGCCTCGGAGACTGAATTGGGAAAGCTAATCGCAGCAAAGAACGATGTGATGATGAGGGTTGACAATGTTGAATGGCAACAAATGAGAAGGCTGGACCAAGTGCAAGTGTGGGTTTCGAGGGTGGAAGCTGTTAAAATTGAAGCTGATGAATTTATTAGAGACAGCTCTCAAGAAATTGAAAATTATGTGCTGGAGGCTATTGTTCCAGGAACTGCACATGAAGCTACAAGTTGGGGAAGCAAGTGGCTAAAAAGCTACGACGAGATGTGGAGACTTTAATTAGCGAAGGAGTTTTTGCGGAGGTGGCGGCTGAGGTTGTGCCTAAGAGAGCTCTAGAACCTGTAGCAGATGAAAGACCTACTAAGCCAACAATAGTAGGCTTGCAATCACAGCTTGAAGAAGTTCGGAGATGTCTTGTGGAAGAATCAGTGGGAATCATTAGCCTATATGGCATGGGCAGCGTTAGTAGAACTACGCTATTGACTGATATCAATAATAAATTTCTTGAGAGTCCTATCGACTTTGATTGTGTGATTTGGATCGTAGTTTCAAAAGACTTGTGACTTGAAAAAATTCAAGAAGATATTGGGAAGAAGATGTTCGGAAATTTATGGGTGAAGTAGAACTACAACTAAATGAGATTAGAAGAAAATAAAGAGCAAGCACAAATTTGGACACCAGAAATTACGTGGTTCGGCTTATAACCTACATCCACGGGCAAAGACAGAAGGAAATAATTTTATTATACTGGAAAAATAATAACTTCTCTTTAATAATAGAAGAGAATAATTATACTCTCTCTATAACTAAGAGAAAACTATTCTCACTTTCTAATACCCCAATTACACCAAATACTAAAAGTACTTATTTAACTCTCCAAATTCTCTCTAATACAAGAGGAAATAAATTTTCTAGGATGATTGAAATGAGGGAAGAGGCTCTCAATTTATAACCACATTTTGGCTACTATTCATTATTTATTTATTATTATTATATTATTATATTATTATTTTTTTTCTTTTTCTTTTTCAACACGGCCTGTTGTGCCGTGTTGAACAAATTTAGCATTGCCCATCTAGAAGGGCAGTGCCAACTTTGACATTCTCCTACTTGGAGATTTGATTGAGAACCAATCAATCTCCACACCATCCTTTCTGCTTTGCCATTGACATGTTGCTTACATTTCTGCTAGGCCACAAGAGGATCTACTCCATATAAACTTGTCAGTAATGATTGGCTTAGTCATAACATCTGCTAGTTTCTCCTTGGTATAGATTTTCTGTAAATCTACACTTCCATCTTCCACTACTTCTCGAACAAAGTAATATTGAACCCCTATATGTTTTGTCCTAAAATGAAAGGCTGGATTCTTTGCAATGTGCAAAGCACTCTGACTGTCACAAAACATAGCAATTTTCTCTTGTTTGTGCTCGAGCTCCTCAAGTAACCTTTGTATCCAAATAGCTTCCTTGCATGCTTGTGTAGCTGCCATGTATTCTGCCTCTGTCGTAGATAAAGCCACAACAGTCTGCAGTTTTGAAACCTAGCTTACAGCTCCTCCCGTATGTGTAAACACATAGCCAGTAGTGGATTTTCTTTTATCAAGGTCACCTACGAAATCTGAATCCACATAGCCTCTGACAATAAATTCTGACCCTTCATAACATAATGCAACATCTGAGGTTCCTCTGATGTATCTTAGAATCCTCTTCACTGTTTGCCAATGTTCCCCACCAGGATTCGCCATGTATCGACTAACTGCTCCCACTACTTGTGCAATGTCTGGTCTTGTACAAATCATAGCGAACATCAAACTTCCCACTGCTGATGCATATGGTACTTAAGACATCTCCTTCCTCTCTGCTTCATTGCTAGAACACATACTTGAGGATAACTTGAAATTAACAGGAAGTGGGGTAGAAATTTGCTTACAATCTTGCATGTTGAAGCGTCGCAAGATTTTCTTCAAGTAATTCTTCTGTGAAAGCCAAATCTTCCTGTTATTTCTATCTCGGTGAATTTGCATCCCTAGAATCTTGTTTGCTGGTCCCAAGTCCTTCATTTCAAACTCCCTAGCCAACTGTGCCTTTAATTCTTGGACTTGATCTTTGTTGGGACCTGCGACCAACATGTCATCTACATACAAGAGCAAAATGTTAAAATCATTATCTTCAAATCTCTTGTAATAAGCACAATGGTTTGAACTGAGTCTGTTGTATCCAAGGCTCATGATGAAGGAATTAAATCTCTTATACCAACACCTCGGTGCCTGTTTGAGACCGTATAGAGATTTGTTCAATCTGCAAACCAAGTTCTCCTTACCTGTTTCAGTAAAACCTTTTAGTTGGAGTATATAAATCTCTTCTTCAAGTTCTCCATGAAGAAATGCAGTTTTCACATCTAACTGTTCTAGATGTAGGTCGAATGTAGCACACATTGCGAAGACTACTCTGACTGTCATGAATCGAACTACTGAAGAAAATATCTCATTGAAGTCAATACCTTCTTTCTAAGCATATCCCTTTACCACCAATCTTACACGATACCGCTCCACTTGATTATTGCCATCATGTTTGATCTTGTAGTCCTATTTGTTTCCAATGGCTTTTCTTCTATGTGGCAATGGCATAAGTTCCCATGTCTTGTTTTTGTGTAGAGCTTCAATTTCTTCCTGCATTGCTGCAGTCCACAAAGTAACATCTGAGCTGTTTAAAGCTTCATGGAAAGTTGATGGCTCTCCATCCTCTGTTAAAAGACAATATGCAACATTGATTTATTTAACATACTCTGAGTACCAACTGCTTCAGAAGACTCTGAATCTTCCTGATTATTTTCTACATATACTGGTGTAGTCTCTAACTTTTCTTTCATAGTACTATCATCCCCATCTTTCTTTTACAGTTGATCTTCTACAAAGACAACATCTGTGCTGATGACAGTCTTGTGGGCAGTGGGATCCCACAGAAGATCCTCCTTTACACCATCAGCATACCCCAAAAAGATACACCTCATGGATTTTGGATCTAGCTTTGTTCTTTTTTGGGCATTATACATTACATATACAGGACATCAAAATGTATGTAAATGAGAGTAATCAGCTGGCTTACCTGTCCACATCTCAATCGGCGTCTTCAACACAATAGCTGTTGATGGAGACTGATTTACCGTATAACAGGTAGTTTTGACTGCTTCAGCCCAAAATGAGTTAGGTAGACCAGCAGTCCTCAACATAGCTTTTATCCTCTCTATAAGAGTTCTGTTCATCTGCTCTCGCCACTCCATTTTGTTGTGGAGTGTATGCCGCTGTAAACTGCCTCTGAATACCTTCGTGCTTTAATATGTAAGAAATGCACCATCTGTATACTCTCTACCATTATCTGTTCTTAAGCACTTGATCTTTTTCCCAGATTCAAGTTCAACCGTGCTTTGAATTCCTTGAATACTGGAGACACATCTGACTTTTTCTTGATTGGATACACCCAACATCTCCTAGAATAATCATCAATAAAAGTAATGAAGTACTTTGCACCTCCTTGGGATAAATCCGGTGATTTCCAAATATCAGAATGAACTAAGTCGAGAATGTATTTACTTCTAGCATGAGATCTCTGCTAAATTTCAATCTATGCTGCTTACTTGTAACACAATGCTCGCAAAATGGTAAACTTACCGATTTGAGTCTCGGAAGCAGATTTCGCTGAGAGAGAATCTTCAAACCTTGTTCTGACATGTGGCCAAGTTTGAGATGCCACATCATCGCTGACTCTTCTCCATTTGACGCGACGCATGCATCTGCTTCCTGTAGTGCTTCTCCTTGAAGCATGAATAGATTCGCACCGATCTTTTCTGCCTTCATTAATACAAACGCTCCTCTGATAATTTTTATCATCCCAAGACTATCTATTTGTCCCAATGACAATAGATTTTTTTTTCAGGCCTTTGACATATCGTACCTCATGAATTGTGCGAACTGTGCCATTATACATTTTTATTTTGACAGTACCAATATTAGCGATGTCCAAGGCATGGTCATCACCCATGTACACAGATCCTCCTGAGATAGGTTCATATGTGTGGAACCATTCTCTCCGAGAGGTCATGTGCCATGTTGCTCCTGAGCCTATAAGCCAGACGTCAGCTAACCGCTTTCTGCCTTCTGTAATAGCTGCTGCCTCGCTATAGAAAATTTCACCATCATCCGAAGTACTAGCCACACAACCTTGAGCATTTGATGACTCAGGTGCTTTATTCTCTCTACTCTTCTGATTGCTCTAGTACTCTTTCTTCACATGCCCTTTCTTGCTGTAATTGTAGCATTTCACATTCTTCGTACTTCTGAATTTTGATCTACCATGATTGTAACTCCCACTGGGGCCACGTTATGTTGATCTCCCTCTCGTCATCAATAGCGCTTCTGCTTGCTGCGAACTTGCATGTCTATCTTCCTTGGTCTTGCACTTGCTTTCTTCATTTAAGATGGAGGCTGCAACATCATCAAAAACTAGACTGTCCGTCGGGTTGTTGTTCGTCAGATTGATGATGAGTTGATCTGATCGTAACTTGAAGTCTGCGTCATGTCCACTTTGTGACCCAACATTGTGAGTTGCGAAAATAGAGTCTTCAAGGTGTTGATATGGTCGGTCACTGATGTAGATTCCGCCATGCGAAGAGTATAGAGTCTCCTCTTTAAAAAGATCTTGTTGTGCTGCGACTTAACCTTGTACAATTTTGTGAGAGTATCCCATATTTCTTTCGCTGTCTTTTTCTCTGCCACACTGGATAACACGTCATTTGCTAGTGCTAAGTGTAGATCAGCAATTGCATTACCGTCTATCTCGTTCCACTTGGCATCATCAGTTATTTCCATAGGTCTTTCTCTAATTGCTGCCAAACAATTGTTTTTTCTCAAAATAGCTTTCATCTTCATTTTCCATAACGAGAAATTATTCCCGTTGAACTACTCAATCTCGTATTTTGCCTCCATTATTTTCACCACGAACTACCTTTGTTAGGATCGCCTCTCACTGTTCCACATGAACAGTACCGTATACATAAATAGTAACCGTATACATGAACAGCAACTCCGATTCCAAAAAATGCAACTAATACTCTGATACCACTGTTAGGAAATTTATGGGTGAAGTAGAACCACAACTAAATGAGACATTAGAGAATAATTTTATTATACTAGACTACATCCATGGGCAAAGACAGAAGATCCATGGACAAAGATAGAAGGAAATAATTTTATTATACTAGAAAAATAATAACTTCTCTCTAATAATAGAAGAGAATAATTATACTCTGTCTATAACTAGGAGAAAACTATTCTCACTTCCCAATACCCCAATTACACCCAATACTAAAAGTACTTATTTAACTTTCCAAATTTTCTCTAATACAAGAGAAAATAAATTTTATGGGATGATTGAAATGAGGAAAGAGGCTTTCAATTTATAACCACATTTTAGTTACTATTTATTATTTATTTATTATTATTTTATTATTATATTATTATTCTTTTTCTTTTTCTTTTTCTTTTTCAACACGGCCTGCTGTGTCGTGTTGAACAAATTTGGCACCACCCATCTAGAAGGGCGGTGCCAACTTTGACAGAAGATAGGTTTATTTTATGATGCATGGAAGAATAAAAGTGTTGAAGAGAAAGCTCTAGACATCTTTCAAGAGTTTAAGAGAGAAGAGATTTGTACTGTTATTAGATGATTTATGGGAGCGGGTTGATTTAACAAAAGTGGGCGTTCCACTTCCCAGCCCACAAAATACTACTTCAAAAGTCGTATTCACAACCAGTATCCTTGATTGATGCTTGTGGTATTATGGAAGTTCATAGAAAGTTTAAAGTGGCATGCTTATCAGAAGAGGATGCGTGGAAACAGTTTCGAGAAAAAGTTGGGGAGGAAACTCTTGAGAGTCATCGTGATATTGTTGGGCTAGCCCAAACTGTGGTCAAAGAGTGTGGTGGTTTACTACTCGCACTCATTACTATTGGTTGAGCTATGGCCTACAAAAAGACAGCCGAGGAGTGGAGACATGCAATTGAGGTGTTAAGAAGTTCAGCGTCAGAGTTTGCAGGTTTGGGAAAAGAGATGTATCCTCTTTTAAAATTCAGCTATGATAGTTCGCAGAATGATACGATTAGATCTTGTTTCTTATATTGTTGTTTATATCCTGAAGTTTATGGCATTCTTAAATGGGACTTGATTGATTGTTGTATTGGTGAGGGATTTTTGGAGTAATCTGACAGGTTTCGTGCAGAAAACCAAGGATATTACATTGTGGGCACTCTTATTCACGCATGTTTATTAGAAGAGGTAGAAGGTGATAAAGTAAAAATGCATGACGTTATTCGTGACATGGCTCTATGGATAACTTGTGAATTTGAGAAGGAGAAAAGAAAATTTTTTGGTTTTTGAGGTTGCTGTATTAAAAGAGGCACCGGATGTTAAAGGATGGGAAAATGTGAGAAGATTGTCATTGACGCAAAACCAAATTGAAATTCTGTCAGAGGTTCCTACATGCCCTCATCTCCATACTTTGTTTCTTGCCTCTAATGATGATTTGAAGATGATCTCGGATGGCTTCTTCAAATTTATGTCTTCTCTCAAAGTTTTGAAGATGTCAAACTGTGGGGGTTCGACAGGTTTGCCGTTACCTATTGGGATGTCAAAGTTGGGTTCAGTACAACTTCTTGATATTTCACATACCAACGTGCAAGAGTTACCAGAAGAGTTAAAAGTTGTTGGTAAATCTGACATGTTTGAATTTGAGCTGGACAGATAAGTTAAATAAAATTCCACGGCAACTAATATCAAATTCTTTAAGGTTACGTGTGTTCAGAATGTGTTAAGAATATTTGATCAACAATGTAAGCACAAAATCAAGAATACAAAACTAACAGAGGGAATGACTTGTCATATTATTGAAACATTGATTTAGCTTTTATAGCCTAACAACAGACCCTTAACTAGAAAACGATAAAGAAGGAATAAATTTAAAAAATAATCAACAATCCTAGAAATTAGGAATTTATTCTAATAGAAAGCAAGTAAATTGAGACTAACTGAAAGCAATTGACTTCTTCAATCCCTCACTTAAACTAACTGTCGTTAGACAATCAGTTTACACGATGACTTCACATATTCCCAGCTTTTCTCTGAGCTTCTAAAATGCATCCAGCTTTAAAGGCTTGGTCATCAAGTTTGCTACCCGGTCTTGTGTTTTACAGTGAACTAGTTCAACTTCACTATCTTTAGTAAGTTCTCTCAAGAAATGGAAACGCACGTCAATGTGCTTGCTCCTCCCATGCATGACTGGATTTTTGGAGAGTTTAATAGTAGAACTATTGTCGCACATTATAGTAGTACTTCCTTCCTATGAATGGCTTAGCTTCTTCAAAATCCTTCTCATCCAAACTGCCTGACAAGCACAGGCTGCAGTTGCCACAAATTCTGCTTCTGTGGTTGAAAGGGTAACTATGGGTTGTTTCTTCGATGACCATGAGACTGCACCAGAACTCAGCAAGAACACATAACCAGATGTGCTCTTTCTGTCCTCCACATCACCAGCATAATCACTATCCACGAATGCTAGCAGCTCTTTTTCCTTTCTATTCTTATAAAAAATCCCATAGTTGATGGTGCCCTTCCAGTATCTTAATATTCTCTTGGCAGATTGCAGGTGAAGTTCTGTTGGTTTTGCCATGTACATGTTTATAAGACTTAACAAAAAACATCATGTCTGGACGTGTAGCAATGACATACATTAAGCTTCCCACTATATGCTTGTAATAGGTCTCATCCACTGTGATTCCATCATCATCTCTACATGCTTTAAACCCTGGCACAATTGGACTACTCACTGGATTACTTTTTTGCACCCCAAAACGTTTCAAAACCTCCATGACATAATTTCTTGGATAGACAAAAATACCATCAGCCTTTTGCAAAACAATCAATGCCAAGAAAGAACCCCATTCTCCCTAAATCCGTCATGTCAAACACTCTCATCATTGAGCTTTTAAAGTCGAACATCATAACCTCATCATCACCACTGAAAATTAAATCATCCACATAAGCACTCACAATCAACACTTTACCTTCATTACTCCATTTGGTGAACAAAGTCTACTCATTAGGACATCCTTGAAATCCTTATTTGATGAAATGGGCTTCAATACGACTGAACCAAATGTTGAAAAACTCAAATGAAAACACATGTTCAAAATTTGGCCAATATTGTTCAAATTTTGGCAAAGCACATGTTCAAAGTTTGGCCACAATTGTTCAAAGTCAAATTGTTCAAAGTTTGGCTAAAAATTAGGTAATCACCAAACAAACTTTGACAATTTTAAAGGTTTGGTGAAATAGTGCTACCAAGCATTCCTATAAATAGCTATTGTTCTTCATTTGTTAAGGCATCCCACAATTGAGAGCAATTGCAAGTGAAGCAATTGAGAGTTGAGAGAGCTTCCACTTGAGTGCTAGGAGAATTCATTTGGGTGTATTGGGGTATTGGGTTTTTGTGAGCTTTTCCCAATTTGTAAATTCTCATTTGTTAGTAAAACTATCTTCCAATCTTTGCCCGTAGATGTAGGCATTACGCTGAACCACGTAAATTATTGTGTCAATTTTCTTTAAAATTATTTACATCACATTTACATTTTTCCAGTAGTCACAGTTACCATAAATTGGTAATTTGCTCAACCCACGCTTCCGCACAACAATTGGTATCAGAGCCGAAGGTTCGTACTTGGGGTATATAGTACTATTCACAAATACAGTACTAGATACGATTATTTGTACTTGGAGAACAATCTATTATGAGTAGTGTGTATTTTTGCATGTCTAAGAAAGTTCTGTCAACAAGACGATAAGAGTATAAGGAGTCTGGATTTTAAGTGAGACCATCGTGAACCCTCCATTCTTTTGGGATCTTTTCTGGTGTATTTATTCACGCGAAATAAACATCATAGAGACTGTTTTTCAAATGTGAATAGTTATTGAAGGCACTGATTATTTGAGGTTGAGAAGGATGGCAGAAGAGTCATCGTCGTCTTCATCAGCAAGGACTACTGTGAATAATACAAAGTTTGAAGTGGAGAAATTCGATGGTACCAATAATTTTGGTATGTGGCAATGTGAGGTGTTGGATGTCTTATGTCAGTAAGAGCTGGATCTCGCTCTAGAAGAAAAGCCTGAAAAGATGGATGACAATGAGTGGACAAAAATTAATAGACAGGCATGTGGTACTATTCACCTATGTCTGGCTAAAGATCAAAAGTACTCTGTCATGAGGGAGACATCAGCAAAGAAATTGTGGAAGACACTGGAAGAAAAATATATGAAGAAAAGCCTTGAAAATAGACTTTATATGAAAAAGAAACTCTATCGATTCACGTATGCACCTGGTATGTCAATGAATGATCATGTGAACTCATTTAATAAAATATTAGCGGATTTGCTAAATTTAGATGAGAAATTTGAAGATGAAGATAAGGCATTGTTGCTATTGAATTCGCTTCCTGATGAATATGACCATCTCACTACCACTTTGCTTCATGGGAAGGACAATGTCACATTTGATGTTGTATGTAGTGTACTGTATAATGCTGAGACCAGAAAGAAAGATAAAAAGGATCACAGAGATATAGTTGTAGAAGTATTGACAGCAAGAGGTCGTTCATAAAGCCGTAAACTTGGAAAAAGGGGAAGTCTAAAGGTAGACCTGCTAAAGATGAATGTGCTTTTTGTCGCGAGAAAGGGCATTGGAAAAAGAATTGTCCTAAGTTACAAAAGGACAAGGCTATTTCTGATGCATGTGTAGCCGAGCATGATGAGGAGTCAGAATTTAGTCTAGTTGGCATGACGTTGACATATCAATCAGATGATTGGATTCGGGTTGTACTTATCATATGTGTCTTAATAATGACTGGTTTTCTAGCTTTAAGGAGCTAGATGGTGGAGTTACTTTTATGGGCAATGACAATGCTTGTAAAACCATGAGAATAGGTTCAATCCAATTGAAGAATCATGATAGCTCAATCCAAGTCTTAACAGAAGAGGAAAATGCAAAGGGCTTACAATCACTATGAGAGATAGATTCTTGAAGGTAGTAGCTGGTGCACTGACGATGATGAAAGGCACAAGAAGAAATAACTTATACTATTTCCAAGGAGTACAATTATTGGATCAGCATCAACAGTTTCGAGACATGATGCTAATTCAGAGGCAACCAAGTTGTGGCATATGCGTTTGGGACATGCCGGTGAAAAAGCTTTGCAGAATTTGGTTAAGCAAGGCTTATTGAAAGGTGCAAATTCTTGCAAATTGGAATTTTGTGAACATTGTGTTCTGGGCAAGCAAACAAGAGTAAAGTTTGGTTCAGCAATTCACGATACAAAAAGGATTCTAGACTATGTTCATAGTGATGTGTGGGGACCTACTAGAGTAGCTTCTTTGGGAGGTGTGCACTATTTTGTTACTTTTTTTTATGATTATTCAAGTAAAGTATGAGTGTATTTGATGAAGAACAAAAATAAAGTTTTGAGTATATTTTTGAAATGGAAGAAGATGGTCGAGACTCAGACTGGTCAAAAGGTTAAAAAACTTCGCTCAGATAATGGTGGTGAGTACAAGAATGATCCATTTTTACAAGTATGCCGAGATGAGGGCATTGTGCGACACTTCACTGCTCGAGGTACACCATAACAGAATGGGGTGGCAGAATCCATGAACCGAACTATACTGGAGAAAGTTCGGTGTATGTTGTCCAATGCTGGATTGGGCAAGGAATTTTAGTCTTGAGGTCATTGTATATGCGTGTCATCTGATTAATCGTTTGCCATCAACTGCAATTGAGAGCAAAACACCCATGGAAATGTGGATTGGTAAACTCACTCATCGATTATGATACTTTACATGTCTTTGGTTCCACTACTTATCATAATGTAAAAGAATCTAAGTTAGACCCAAAAGTAAAGAAAACATTATTCATGGTATAACTGATGGAGTAAAAAGATACCGATTATGGTGTCTAGATACGAAAAAAATCATTTTCAGTAGAGATGTGACTTTTGATGAATTAGTCAGGTTAAAACAAAAGGATGACAACACCAGTAATACTCCGCAGCAGGTGGAGCTTAAAAAGGTTAAAGATGATCCAGCTAGTGTTGAAGAGGTAGATGATTCTCAATCGTCCGAAGATGAAATAGAGGTTCTGACTCAGGAACCTTTAGAGCAACAAGATTTAATTGCATATAGAAGGCCACGAAGAGAGATTCGTAGATCTGCTCGTTTTGTTGATATGGTGGCCTATGCACTTCCAATTGTAGATGGTGATATTCCTTCCACTTACAGAGAAGCAGTAAGTAGGCCTGAAAATGTACAGTGGAAGCAAGCAATGGATGAAGAAATGCAGTCTCTTTAAAAAAAATGGAACTTGAGAGTTAATTACACTGCCCAAAGATAAAAAGGCAATTGGCTCCAAATGGGTATATGTAAAAAAGGATGGGTTTTCTCGTAGGGATAATATTCGATACAAGGCTAGATTGGTAGCGAAGGGTTATGCTCAGAAAGAAGGAATAGACTACAATAAGGTATTTTCTCCAGTTGTGAAACTTTCGTCTATTCAGATTTTACTAGCCATTGTTGCGCAATATGATCTTGAGCTTGTTCAACTTGATGTGAAAACTGCGTTCTTACACAGTGATTTGGAAGAGGAAATCTACATGACTCAGCCAGATGGATTTAGAGTTGCTGGAAAAGAAAATTGGGTTTGTAAACTGACAAAGTCGCTTTATGGATTGAAATAATCTCCGAGGCAGTGGTATAAACGATTTGATCGGTTTATGAAAGGGCAAAGGTACACAAGAAATAAATTCGATCATTGTGTGTATTTTCTCAAGTTACAAGAAGGATCTTTTATATATTTACTCTTGTATGTCGATGATATGCTAATAGTATCTAAGAACAAAGATGAGATTGAGAAGTTGAAAACTCAACTCAATCAAGAATTTGAGATGAAAGATCTAGAGTGAAGTTAAGAAGATTCTTGGCATGGAGATGTCACGAGAGATAGAGCTCGTGGTAAAGTCTGCTTGTCTCAGAAGCAATATCCGAAGAAGGTATTACAACAATTTGGCATGAATTATCAAACAAAACCTATAAGTACCCTATTGGATTCTCATTTCAAGCTTTCTGCACAACTATCTCCTTCAATGGATGAGGAACAAGAATACATATTGCAAGTTCTGTATTCAAATACAGTTGGTAGCTTGATGTATGCAATGGTGTGTACATGGCACGACATTTCTAGCGATTAGTATGGTGAGCAGATATATGCATAATCCTGGTAAAGGACATTGGCAAGCTGTGAAATGGATTCTACGGTACATTCAGAAAATCGTTGATGTTGGTTTACTATTTGAACAAAATGACACACTTGGTCAAGGTGTGATTGGGTACGTTGATTTTGATTATGCTGGTGATATAGACAAACAACGGTCAACCACCGGATATGTATTTACTCTCGCGAGAGGGCCAATTAGTTGGAAGTCTACACTACAGTCTACAGTTGCACTGTCAACCACAGAGGCCGAGTATATGGCAATTATGGAGGCTATTAAAGAGGCTGTTTGGTTATAAGGCTTGCTTGGAAACTTGGGATTGATCCAGGAGCATGTTAACTTGTATTGTAACAGTCAAAGTGTTATTCATTTAGCAAAGAATCAAGACTGTAATCATGAGCGTACGAAGCATATCAATGTACGATTTCACTTTGCGGAAATTATTGATGAGGAAGATTCGTCTTGAAAATCAAGACTGAGAATCCATAGATATGTTGACCAAGGTGGTGACAACGATCAAGTATGAGCATTGTCTAAACTTGGTCAATATCCTGAAAGTTTAAAATAGTGAGAAAGGTAGAGATTGGACGATCATTTAAGATATAAGGGAGTTCAGTAATATTTTGAACTACGGTTGGCTTGATCCCAAATTTTGGGTACGTAGGCAGTCACAAAGATGCATCCACTTTGAGAATGATGGTTCATTGGTAGTCTGCTAAGATTTGGATAAATCTTCACCCAGCTGGAGAATTGTTGAAAAAATCAAATGAAAGCACACGTTCAAAATTTGGCCAATATTGTTCAAATTTTGGCAAAGTACATGTTTAAAGTTTGGCTAAAAATTAGGTAATCACCAAACAAACTTTGACAATTCTAAAGGTTTGGTGAAATAGTGCTACCATGCATTCCTATAAATAGCTATTGTTCTTCATTTGTTAAGGCATCCCACAATTGAGAGCAATTGCAAGTGAAGCAATTGAGAGAGTTGAGAGAGCTTCCACTTGAGTGCTAGAAGAATTCATTTAGGTGTATTGGGGTATTGGGTTTTTGTGAGCTTTTCCCAATTTGTAAATTCTCATTTGTTAGAAAAATTATCTTCTAGTCTTTGCACGTGGATGTAGGAATTATGCCGAACAACGTAAATTATTGTGTCAATTTTCTTTGAAATTATTTACATCACATTTACGTTTCTCGAGCAGTCACAGTTACCATAAATTGGTAATTTGCTCAACCCACGCTTTCGCACAACACCAAGCTCATGGAGTTTGTTTTAGGCCATATAAAGCCTTATACAACTTGTAAACTTTGTGTTCACAGCCCTTCTTCTCGTATCCTTTTTTAGCTGCTCCACATAAACATCCTCATTGAGTTCACCGTGGAGAAACGTAGACTTTACATCAAGTTGAATTATCTTCCAACTAATTTGTGCTGCAAAGGCTATTATCGTTCTTACCAGTATCCATTCGTGTTACTGGAGCAAAAACTTCTGTGTAGTCTACTCCATGCTGTTGAGAGTAACCTTTAGCTACCAAGATGAGCTTTATGCTTGTTCACTTCACCAAGCTCATTAAACTTTTTTTTGAAAATCCATTTGACTTCAATCATTTCGGCACCAGGTGGCAAATCAGTGAGCTTCCAGGTTTGATTCTTCTCTATTGAGTTGATCTCACAATTCATTGTTGTTCTCCATTTTAAACTCTTCCCTGCTTCTTCAAAGCTCATAGGATCTGTAGATACAACCAAAGCCATATTAACCTCATTTTCCTCTTCTGACAACCCTTTACCACTCACATAGTCTTTCATCCATAGAGGAAACTGCCTGTTTCTTCTTCCACCTGCATTGATTACTTCTTCATCTGCAATACCAGGAGATGCATTCACTGTCATTGGAATTTTATAATCAACAACTTCCTTAGCCTCACAACTACTTTCACTAATGGTTTCTTTACCTTCTGCTATATTTGGATTAGTTTTATCACCCCATTCCAGATCCATCAACAAATGCTCTTCATAGCTTGCATCCCAATCCCATTGTTTGTCTTCCTCAAATACCACATCCCGACTAATTATGATCCTTTTCGAGATAGGATCATATAACCTGTAGGCTTTAGACTCATCTCTAACCCCTAAAAGTACATAGTTAAAGCTTTGTCCTCTTAGCATCTGGCACATGAACATGTGCCAGACACCCAAAAACTCTAAAATGCTTCACTGTAGGTTTCACATCACTTCAAGCTTCCTTTGGAGTAACATTTTTTACAGCCAACATATGACACCTATTTAGCATATATGTAACATATGAATTTGTTTTATTTATATATGTAAATAATTAAATCAAGAGGGAGTCTATGTGATATTTTGGATGTGTTTAAAAGATGGAAAACAGGTGGAAATTTGGCTTGAAACCGAGAGAGAGAGTGAGTTAACTCGTTGACCCAACCCGACCTGATCCGTGACCTGCGAACCTGACTTGCCGATATCTTCCATTGCCGACCACCTTACCGGCCGAGCAAGGTGTCAAACAAAAGCTTGTGAGACAACAGTCAACCTCCATACGTCCTTGCTGCCGGAAACTACGCGGAACGCCGCCGGCAAAGCTCAAAATTTCTGCATCTTCCATTCCCGACCAGTCACCGGCACCGAGAAGGTCGATTTTCCGCCGACTGACCACCCAAAGAGCCGCGGCTTCAAGGGCTCAATCCAGAGCCACTGCCGCGTGTGGGAGGTCACCACCGGCACCGTTGAACTCACATCAACGAGAAGTGTCTAGTCCGAGCTTCCCCATCGCCGTTGGGTGAATTCCGGTCAACGTTGACTGTAGGGGTATTTTGGTAATTTCGTGCATAAAGGGTAATTTCATAATTTCTAGCTTTGAGGATTTTTTGCAATCTAAATTGAGGATGAATTGATAATTTTATGATGTTGAGAATAAATTAGTAAATTATGAATTTGAGCATTGTCGACAAGTATAATTTCAAATTTTTATTAGTATATTAGGAATACGGGGTTAATACGGTAAGATGAGAGAATTGAGAGTTGTAATGTTTAGACGAATATTTATTTTAAGTTTTATTTTTTGTAACATTAGTTTGAATTATAATTATGGGAAGTAATTATATCGTTTCTTTAAAATAAGTGGATCTGCAGACGAAAATCTACCTGCGGACTTGGGTGATAGCCGAGTCTGAGTTTATCACTGTGAGTGGAATATATTAAAACTATTGGTGTACTTTATTTTTTATATAGTAAAGCTTGATCATGAAATGAATATTTAAAGTGTTTTCATTTAATGGTTCTCCAAAATATATGTTTATTACGTATAAATATTTTGTTAAGTTATATTTATTCATTTATGCTCCATATCGATTTTAAAATGGTTAAAAGGATAAATGATTTTGAGCAAGATTTAAAGTGTATTTATATTGATTTCAAGCATGATATAAAGTGTATATATGTTGATTTTGAGCATGATTTGAATAGTATATGATTAATCTTGAGCATGATTTAAAGTATATATATGTTGATTTTGAACATGATTTAAGGAGTATATGAATGATTTTGAGCATGATTTAAAGTGTTTATATATTGATTTCGATCATGATTTAAAGTTTAAAGCAAATACCCATTTCCTCCAGATGAGATGAGATGAGATAGTAGGCGTTTAGGGCCCATCTGAGCATACATATAGGCTTTGGGCTGTGTGTTTGGGCGCTTTCGCCCTTGAGGGCATATGCATGCAGACAAATATTGAGATATGATGAAATTTAAAGCCGGGTGGTCCGAACACGATGTCCCCAAATAGCGCATCATAGCACGTCCATTGAGATCCGAATATGAGTTATGCTGATAAGCATGAGATGGCACGTCCCCATCTATCCGTGTAGCTCCGGGCATGATGGTACACAGATAGTATATCATTGCCTTCCGTTGAGGTCCGGATATGACTAGATTATTCCCCTGGGTATTTGTTTAAAGATAATTGTATTATTTAGTATTTGATATTTAAATATGAGATGTTTTTCTTGATTTTGTGGCAGTATCAATTATATTTATTTTCAGAATATGATCGAAATGAAAAGAATTTTTACATTGAAATAATTAATTGAGAAAAGTAATTATACAAGCGATACATTTATTTTTGAAAATATTTTATGTTAAAAAAACTACTATCCACTCATTGAGCTCATTGAGTTTTATACTCACTCTATTTTATTATATTGCCCCCCCTAAGAGATTACAGGTACAACAATTGACCCAGCAGCTGTACATATTTGGAGTCGTTTTCGCCACGTGAGGTTGTTTGAGTATATAGATAAATTTTTCTTTTGGTTAGTGTATAATCATCCCATTTTGGAATTATACTAGGGATGTGACATAAAAGTTAGGAAACGTGTGTATTATTGGATATGTTACTGAATGAGACTAGTTAATATAGTTTGATGTACAATAAATTATTTGGGAGTGCTTGTGTTATAATTGTAGGTTTGGGAATGTTATATGTTTAGGGGAGGTTTTGCATAAATTTCGGTAAAATTCTCATTAATAAGATGATTTTTAATGTTTGAGTTCAGTTTCTTGAAATAGGTCGCCTTTGGTAATGGGGCGGGTCATTTCAGTATACATGGCCCATTTCACTACCTCAGGCCAGAGGTTTTAGGAAGCTTCTTTTATGAAAGCATAGAACGAACCATATTCATCACAATTTTATTTTTTCTCTCAACTACTCCATTTTGTTGTGGGGTATATACTGCGGTCAGCTGCCTCTTAATGCCATTCCTCTCGCAAAACTCCTTGAACTCATCTGAATTGAATTCCCCTCCTCTATCAGTGCGTAAACACTTGATATACATGCTAGTCTCTTTTTAAACAAGATTTTTAAAGCATTTAAAAGAATTTAAAGCTTCTGACTTATCTATTAGAAAGTAAACCCATGCTTTTTTGCTGAAATCGTCAATGAAAGCGTAAAAAATACCACTTCTTGCTGTTTGATATGGGTGGTGTTATAGGATCACAAATATCTACATAGATGAGTTGTAGCTTATTTCTAGCCCTTCATGCACTCTTCTTAGGAATGGGATCTCGATGTTGCTTGCTAATTAAACAATCGGTGCAAACTACTGTGCTTGTAGGGAGATGAGGCAAACTACATACCATATTCTTAGTTTGCAAGTTTTTCTGACTTTTGTGGCTCAAATGTCCATATCTGCAGTGCCATAAGTGGGAGAGGTCTTGTGAGATTGTGTGGAAACATACAACTTTCTTTTATTGCACATTGGCTAACAAAATGAGCACTCTATTAGCTGCCATGTCAGTTTGAATGATCAAACCCATGTCTGGATGGTAGATCTTGCACATTCCGACATAGATTAGGATTGCAAATCCCTTTTCTTGTTGTTGTCCCATAGTGAGTAGATTGTTCTTCAATTCTGAAATGTAGAAAACCTCTGAAATGAAATGGTTAATACCATTCAAGTGTAGTATGACATTTCCTCTACCAAGCACTGTCATTCTGGTGTTGTTTCCAAGCTTCACTTGCTGTGTAAAACTCTCGTCCACCTCACTAAACATGCTTCGATCTCCATAGATGTGATTTGAACACCTCGAGTCCAAAAACCGTTCATCTTTTTGTTTGGCTTCATGCATCTCTACGTAAGACATTAATAGCATCTCTTCATGCTCATCTGATTCTGCAAAGTTTGCCTCCTTGTCCCATGTTGGACATTCAAACTTAAAATGCCCAAGCTTGTGGCACTTATAACACTTAAGGCTTTGTCCAAGGCGTGACCCCCTCCCTTCTCTACCTCTTCCTCTAAAATTGCCTCTGCCACACCTTCTTCCTGTTGGGATTATGTGCTCTTTAAAGCATATTGATTTTCTGATTAATAAAATATTTCAAGTATTTATTCAGATATTTTGAATTGCATTAATATTTTGAGTAAAGTCCATTTAATCATATTATATGTATTTATGTGATCACCATGTGGATTCGTAGAAGACATAAACACAAGTTATCTTATGATTAAATAAATTAAGTTCGCAGTTGATAAATAAAGTTGGGCACTTTATTTGGGTATAGACTGTAATAAATTCATTGAGTGATTTGTCTTAATCATGTATGAATTTATTGATGTAGTATGTCTACATTGAACTGGATCACATATGAGATTTAATTAACCTAGTAATAACTGTCAGACTTATTAAATCTCATAGGCATTGATTTACTGTAATCTTAATCTTGAGTTAGTTATGATTTCATGATTGTAGTTTTTATTTCATTTGAGTTACCAATAGGCATAACATACACATGTAGTCAAGACTACCAGGTATCTTAGTGAGAGCAATTACAAGTATTGAAATTGTAGATTAACAATACATAATTTGTACGACACATCTCTTGATGGGTTTTCAGTACTTGATCATAGAATTCTCTGGCCAGAGTGTCTCAACATAAATAAGTATGTTGAAAATGATCATTAGAGAAAACCAGTAAGTATCAAGGAAAAAGATGTAATTAAATTAGTTGGACAGTTGAGATATCAATTTAAATTAACGATGTGATACAAAGGATTGTGCAGTAAAGAAATCAATGTGGCTTGGGCGAATTATATTCAAGCATACAATTATGGAGGTCAGTTCCAATCTTATAGTGGAGTAGAATTGGAATTAAATAATTATATTTGTTTAATTACAAATTTAATTATTGTAGCTACTATTGTATGTTCCCAAATAATCCCGGGTTAGCTCATTTAATTGACAACACCATCACTGGACCCAAAAGCAAGAAAAACTGGCATATTAGATGAAAATCATAATTATAATATTTGTTAAGGCTTAGTATGTTATATTTAATTGTAAATGGGGGCTTGTAATATTTTTACAAGGTGGTCTCCTAGTTAGTTACACGTTCTTTCCACTTTTACGTAAGTGGAGAGATAGTTAAAAAATGAATTCTATTTTAAATAGAAATCCTAATCCTAACATACTAGGGTTTTTCATAAGATATTATAAAAGGGGCATTATTCTCTTAAAAAGAAAAAAGAAGAGAATTCCAGGGATTTTAAGAAAAATAAAAAGACAACTAAGAGGTGCCAGTTACAATTGAGGAGTGGTGAAACAGACGCTCACACGTCCAGTGTTGATCAAACTTTCGTCATAGCTTGGAAGATCGTTTGGAGGCGGATCTATAACTCTCAATTGTTCATCCTCTCAAAACATCAAGGTATGAATTTCTAGATTACTTAATTCTTATATGTTGTATGAGATCGGTCCTAAAAGGTTTTAATTAAAAATTTGAAAAACCTAGGTTTATTCCCTACACTTCCTTCAATTCTTTCATCATTTGTTACCTTTAGAGCTTGTTCCTCTTTATTGCTCCCGTGTAATTTTCGCTCATGCACAATAAATGAACTTTGCAGTTCATAAATAGTGAGTACATCAACATCCTTCGATTCTTCAATTGAGCAGACTATATAGTTAAATTTATTAGTCAAAGTTCTAAGAATCTTTTCTACAACCGTAACATCTTTCATTTGCTCTTCATACACCCTCATTTTTCTGGCAACTGACATAACTCGAGCGAAATAATTAGTAATGCTATCACCTATCTTCGTCTCCAGAGTTTCAAAATCCTTTCTCAGTGTTTGAAGAATCGAGAATTTCACTCTAGCATTGCCTTCATATTTCTTCTTTATCGAATCCCAGATCTTCTTTGAGGTGTCTTTTTCCAATATAGTCTCCAAAATGGTTCTGTCGATTGCTTGGAAAAAGGTAATTTTTCACCTTTAGATCTTTCAGCTTCAGCTTCAGCTTCTCAAGCCTTTTTGGTTGTGCCTCTGTGACGGCTGCTCCTACCTCTGGCTCTATGTAGCTTGTCTCTACTAGGCCCTAATACTCATTGCTTAAGAAAATTTGCATAAGCATGCTCCAATGATCATAGTGACCATCGAAGCGTGGTATTGCAGGTTGGAAGAAATTTCCTTCACTTGTCGTCTCTATCTTACTGAGTTTGCAAGTCACACAAAAAGCTGCAACTTTTTCTTCTCAAACCCAGTGGGGGCTCTGATACCAGTTTGGTAAGAATATTTGATCAACAATGTAAGCAAAAAATCAAGAATACAAAACTAACAGATAGAATGACTTGTCATATTATTGAAACATTGATTTAGCTTTAATAGCCTTACAATAGGCCCTTAACTAAAAACGATAAGGAATGAATAGATTCAAAACATAATCGACAATCCTAGAAATTAGGGATTTATTCTAATAGAAAGTAACTTGAGACTAATTGAAAGCAATTTGGGATTGAGGTTAAAATTTAATAAGCTGTTTATTTCATTATATTTTTTTTTATAAAAATAGTGTTTGATAAATTTTACGAAAGTAGCTTATTTCATAATTTTCTCAATTTTATCCGTAACTTTTAAAAGCAGGTAGGGAGTTGCTTTTCATAAACAGCTTATTTAATAAGCTACCACACATTTTAAAAGTGCCTATTGTAACGTTGGTCTTTTTTTTTTTTAAAAAAAGGACAATTGATGGGCATGATTTATTTACATATTTTATCCTTTATTATATATTTGCTAGTTATTTTTATTTATTATTTTTAGTTAATTAAATTATTTTATTGAACAGAGTAATAAATTGAAGATTGAGAACAAACTATGTTTCAAGAAATCAAATTAAAAAAATAGTTGAAGATTATTCGGATTTATTATTAGTTGGCTTGTGGCTAAATTAGAAATTAGATTTATTGGCCAAAATTACAAGAACATCACGTGAAGAGCACGAGCAATAGTTTGATTTGAAGCTAAAGTGGAAATCTAAGTGGTGAGCACATGCAAGGCCAATTCTGAAACAAATTAAAAGGCCAAGCCTTCTGGCTTTAGGAAAACAAGGTCGGTGGCCATCCATTATTAGAAATAAACTAGTTATTTTGGTAATTGGACGTGCATGGGCTTATATTCGGAAAGCATGTATTAATGTAAGCCATGAATTAGAATTAGAATCCTATAAGGATTCTACCAATAGTTGCCTGGTTATAGGCATTATATAAGCAAAGACAAGAGCCGAATGGAGGAAGAGAGAAAAATAGAGGGCAGCCAAATAGAGGAGAATTTGAGGAAGCAGCAGCACGATGGATTATATTGTTTCTATTGTTCTTAATCTCTGTATGTCTTTCTAATTTTATTATATTAGGGTTAAGGATGAAGTCCTGTTCAATTAAATAAATTACTTTTTATTCAATTGATTCCTTACTCTCGTGTGCTTTAATGTTTATAGTTTTTATTTTGCATGTTTAGTTGAATATTATTAAATCTTTTCACCAATTCTGTGATGCATTTTTTATTTTTAGGATTAATATTTAATTAAACTTATACTTAGATTTATAAAGTTTATATGTGAATATCTTTAATTCTTTGTCTTTCATTAAATTATTTACACAGAGTACTTAGGAAAATTTTGACTATTTGTTATTCAATATTATTCACATGGGATGCTTAGATATCATATTGTTATGTTAAACAATGGTGGATTTTGAAGCCCTAATAGCCTTAATATCTTGATTTCTTGTGCCAATTTACTCGTTTTTATTTTAATTGCATAGTTAGCTTTAATTTCTTCAAACAAAATATTTTATATTCAAATATGATTAAATTATAATTAGATTAGATTAAATTTTACTTTCCTAAAAATTAACAGTCTTTATGGGTTCGACCTTATTATTCATAATCTATATTTTAATAGATTCGTACACTTGCGAGTACATTAAAATTTGCAGAATAAGTTTTTAGCGCCGTTGCTAGGGATTTTTTTGGAAATTCTAATTGATTTAGGTTGATTTAATTTTTCCTTTAGTTATATAGTTTAGGTTTTCAAAAAAAAAAAGACAATTGTTAGTTTGCAATAAACTTTAGTTAGACTTTAATTAATTATTATTATTATCACAGTTTCTATTAATAATCAACATAAATTAGTTTGGGAGTAGCGCATGTTATAGGTTTGAATTTTTTAATTATCTCCCTAGTAGTTAGTTTCTATAACAACTCATCAGGTTAGTTTCTTTTTCTTTTTATTTTAGTGATTGCATGATTGGTCGTAGATCTCTATTGTGTGACTTAGAACCAATAAAATGAGAGGACTTTCCATCAAAAAAAGAAAACTGCTTTAAAAAAAAAAAAGGTAACCAATTTAAGGAAAATATAATTGAAGATAAAATGGATAGAGAACCAAAAGAAAGATCTTTTAAAGATTATTTTAGTCCATTACCTAATCTAAGCACTCATGCATTCAATATCTAGATGTTGCTGCTAGAAGTTTTGAAATAAAGCCTAATGTTCTTAATTGTCTCCCATCTTTTTATGGTTCAAATAATGAAGATCCCTATAATTATTTGAATGATTTTGATGCATAATTATTTGAATGATTTTGATGCAGTGTGTTAAAATTTTAAATATAAAAACTTTTTTATTGATGATGTTAAACTTCATTTGTTTCCATTCTCACTAAAAGATAGAGCTAGATCATGGTTTAATGCATTGCCATCTAACATCATTATATCTTGGGAAAGAATGGTTGAGAAATTTTTGAATAAATATTTTTCTGTCCATAAGACTAATGCTATTCCCAGGGAAATTTCAGAGTTTACACAAAAAGAGGATGAACGATTCTTTGAAACATGGGAGAGATTTAATAGCTTACTCTTAAAGTGTCCTCATCATGGATTTGAAAAATGGCACCAGTGCCAAGATTTTCTAGAAGGATTATTACCACATATTCAAGAATGGTTTATGGCCACTAGTGGAGGAGATATTATGTCCAAGAGTGCTACAGAAATATGGGATTTTTTCCAGAGACAAGTAGATAATTCCTAGCAGAGGAGTCGATCTTCAAGGAATAACAGAAGAATATGAGGATTAAATGAGGTCTACAATGGTGAGTCTAGTTTTGAAATTAAAGAGGTCAAAGCTATGGTAGAAGGACTTTCCCATTAGTTTGCCCCATTTGTAAGTGTTAATCCTATTGCACCACAAGCTTATAACCAATTTGAACAAGATTCTTATCATGGTCAAGCTAACTCCATCAACATGCTAAGAAGACAGCCTGTCCATAATCTCTATTCCAACACCTACAATTTAGGATGGAGAGATCACCTCAACTTTTCATGGTCACAAGGTTTTCAGTAGAATGAGACAACATCTCAATTTCCTCAATCTTCTTAACCTACTTTGGATAATTTACCTATGGGAAGGAGTAATTCAAAAGCTATAAAAGTCCACAGAGGATGCTATGAAAGAATTGAGGAATAAGGTTAGGACTACTTAGAATTCTCAACCACAATAAAAGCAATCCATATCTAACCTTGAAAGGATGATGGAACAATTAGCTTCATCAATTCAGAATATAACAACAACTATAGAAAAAAAAAATTCCAAGCCAATCAATTCCTAATTTCAAAGGAATACATGAAGTTGGGTCAAGTTCAAGCCATCAGCATGAGGAAGTAAAATCTATTATGAGCTTGAGAAAAGGAAAATTATTCGACAATAAAGTGGAGGTTCCAACAAGAAATACATTTGAACCTATTTCTTTTGATCCAGTTCTATTACAAGACTCATCACCAAATGATCCAGAAGAAAGCAGCCCACCACCTTATATTCCTAAAGCTCATTTTCCTCAAAGAATAGCAAAGGTAAAGAAAAAGACTTCAACAGGTGAGATTATGGAGATCTTCAAGCAGGTAAATATAAACATCCATTTGCTTAATGCTATTAAACAAGTTCCTTCATATGCAAAGTTTTTAAAGGATTTATGAACTAAAAAGAGAAATTTGCATGTTACCAAGAAA
The DNA here is from genome assembly GCA_025617385.1 of Murraya koenigii. NCBI lineage: Eukaryota > Viridiplantae > Streptophyta > Magnoliopsida > Sapindales > Rutaceae > Murraya > Murraya koenigii. The sequence goes on along the minus strand of CM046813.1, from coordinate 21,517,449 downwards.
GCATTTCTAACTGAATAAACTAGCAGTTTACTTCAATGTAAAATGCCACCAAAATTTAAGGATCCAGGTTCTCCTACTAACTCATATATTATAGAGAACTAATTATGTGATAAAGTATTATTGGATTTAGGAGCTAGTGTTAATCTCTTGCCATATTCTGTTTGCATGCAGCTTCGGCTAGGTGAATTAGAATCAACTTCTATTATTCTGTAACTTACTGACAGGTCAATGAAAATGCCTCGTGGTATTGTTGAGGATGTGTTGTTATAGATTGACAAATTTTATTATCCTGTTGATTTTATTATTATTGATACTCAGCCTGTGCAGGATTCTAAGAAACACACCCCAGTTATTATAGGACGTTCTTTCTTAGCAATAGCTTATGCTTTTATTAATTGCAGAAATAGAAATATGCAACTATTATTTAGTAACATGACCATGGAATTAAATATTTTTAATGTTACCAAGTAGCCACATGAAGAAGATCAATTTGTTGAAGTAGATTTGATAGAGGCATTAGTAGAAGAGTCATTTATTTTTAACCATACGGATGATCCATTAAAGACTTGTTTAACTCACTCAGGTTTATACTCTAATGATGATAGTGGAATTACAGAAGTCAATGCCTTAGTTGACTCAACTCCAACTATGGATACAACTAAATAGAAGACAAAGCTAGAACCATTTCCTCATTCTGAGAGGAAAATTAGCAAATCTGTGGAGACACCACCAAAATTTGAACTTAATGCACTGCCCCATATTCTGGAATATGCATTCTTAGTAGAGTCTGACACCCTACCTGTTATTATTTCGTCTTCCCTTGATTTTGAGCAAAAAGATAGGTTGTTAGGTATTCTAAAAGAGCACAAAGAGGCAATAGAGTGGACCATTTCTAATATTAAAGGTATTAATCCAGTAGATTGAATGCAATATATTCATTTAGAAGAAATTGCTAAGTCAATTAGGGAGATACAACGTAGGTTAAATTCTAACATGAAAGAGGTAGTAAGAGCTGAAGTAATAAAATTGTTAGATGGAGAAATCATTTATCGTATTTCAGATAGCTCTTGGGTTAGCCCTGTGTAAGTTGTTCTTAAGAAATCTGGTGTTATAGTAGTTACTAATGCTAATAATGAATTAATTCCTACTAGAGTAACTACAGGTTGGCGTGTTTACATTTATTATAGAAAATTGAATTCAGTCACAAGAAATGATCATTTTCCTTTTCCTTTTACTGATCAAATGCTTGATAGACTTGCAGGTCATAATTTTTATTATTTTCTAGATGGATATTCAGGTTATAATTAAATCTCTATAGCTATAAAGAATCAAGAGAAAACTAGTTTCACTTACCCTTTTGGAACTTTTGCATATAGGAGAATGTCATTTGGTTTATGTAATGCACTTGCTAACTTTCAAAGATACATGCTTAGTATTTTTTCTGATATAGTTGAGAGATTTCTTGAAGTATTCATGGATGATTTTTCTTTTTATAAAAATTCTTTTGATGAATGTTTGCATCAATTAACATTAGTTTTGCAGAGATGTAAAGAAAAGAACCTGGTTTTAAATTGGGAAAAATGTCATTTCATGGTAAAATAAGGTATTGTTCTTGGTCATATAATTTCTAGTAAAGGTATAGAAGTTGATAAAGCTAAAGTGGATTTAATATCTAATCTCCCATCTCCCAAATCTGTAAAAGAAGTAAGGTCTTTCCTTGGTCATGCTGGTTTTTATAGAAGATTCATTAAAGATTTTAATAAAATTTCTAGACCCTTATGTAATTTACTTGTTATGGATGCATCTTTTATTTTTGATGATTTTTGTCTTGAGGCTTTTGAAAAACTTAAGAAATTGTTGACTTCCTCACCTATCATTCAGCCACCTAATTGGGACTTGCCTTTTGAAATTATGTGTGATGCATTTGATTATGCTGTAGGAGCAGTTTTAGGACAAAGATTAGATCGTTTGCCTTATGTTATTTATTATGCTAATATGACACTCTATTATGAACAGTTGAATTATTCAACTACAGAAAAAAAAAATGCTAGTTGTGATATTCACATTAGATAAATTTAAATCTTATCTTATAGGTTATAAAGTGATTATTTTTACTGATCATGCTTCTTTGAAATATTTGCTTACAAAAAAATATGCTAAGGCCAGATCGATTCGTTGGGTGTTACTTTTGCAGGAATTTGACATTGAATTTAGAGATAAAATTATTCCAAAATCTTTACCTTTGAATGAGTTTTTCCTAAAAGAAAAACTTATGAGTGTAAATTTTTTACCATGGTTTGCTGATATAGTTAATTATCTTGCTACAAGTCAAATCCTAGAACATCTGGTCCAAGGAGGATAGAACAAAATTCTTAGTCGAAGTGAAGAAATTCTTTTGGGATGATCCTTATTTATTTAAATATTGTGCTGATCAGATTATTAGGAGATGTGTTCTAAAGAATGAATTCCAAAGTGTTATCACTTTTTGACATGAACAAGCTTGTGGAGGCCATTTTAGCGCTAAAAATATAGTTACAAAAATTTTACAATGTGGTTTTTATTGGCCTACTCTTTTTTATGATGCTTATGTTTTTGTTCTTTGTGTGATAGGTGCCAGCACATGGGCAGCATTTCAGAGAGAAATATGATGCCACTCAATCCTATTCTTTTTTTCGAGATCTTTGATGTATGGAGTATTGATTTCATGGGACCTTTTCCTAATTCTTTTGGTTATAAATACATATTAGTTGTAGTTGATTATATATCGAAGTGGGTAGAAGCTGTTCTATGCAAAACTAATGATCATAGGGTTATAGTGAAATTCTTGAAAAGTAATATCCTATCTCGTTTTGGCTTCCCTAGAACAATAATTAGTGATGGCGGTACCCATTTTTGTAATAGATATTTCAAAACTCTTTTGGCCAAATATTCCATTACACACAAGGTTGCCATTCTATACCATCTTCAAACTAGCGGGCAAGTAGAGATTTTTAATAGAAAAATCAAGCAAATTCTAAAGAAAAACAATCAGGCTAGATAGAAAGGATTGGTCATTGAGACTTGATGATGCATTATAGACAAATAGGACAGTTTTCAAAACACCAATTGGGATGTCACCTTATAGACTTGTGTATGGAAAAGCATGTCATCTACTAGTGGAGTTAGAGCATTGTGCATATTGGGCTATCAAGAAATTCAATAGAAACATGCAACATGTTGGTTCCAAGAGAAGATTGCAGCTAGCAGAACTTGAAGAGCTAAGGAATGATGCTTATGAGAATGCCAAGATTTACAAGCAGCGAATGAAAGTCTTTCATGACAAGCATATTTTAAGAAAATCCTTTACACCAAGTTAGAAAGTGATTTTATATAATTCGTGACTGCATTTCTTTTCAGGTATGTTACATTCTCGATGGTCTGGTCTTTTTGTAGTTCGCACTGTTTTCCCTTATGGCACTATTGAGATAGAAAATCGAAATAATGGTCACATATTTAAAGTTAATGGACAAAGATTGAAACCATATTTGGATTTGCCTCAAAATCAAGAGGAAGAGATGGATTTAAGCAATCCTATCTATTCTAACTAAGTATTTGTTATGTTATTTAGTTTACTATTTTTAGTATTTATTTTATTTCTAGTTTCTTTCATAATAATATGCTTGTTTTTTTTGTTTTATTTTGAGTTTCTAGCTTTCGCAAAAACGTCATCCAAGTGTGCTCCTTCTAACTTATTTTCTCATTTTTATCGTTATTTATTCCTCTATATTTTGTGCATCTGCATCTATGAGTGAACAATAGAAACATTGACGAAAATGTTTAGAATAAGTTTAGGGGTGAGGTGTCTAAAAAAATAATAACAAAAAAATAAAAATAAAACTTTAAGGCATTTTGTGTGATCGTTTGACATTGGACACCATGATGACTTTCAAATTTTAGTATTTGTATTATCTTTGGCTTTGAGTTATGTTACATCATGTTTGCTATTTTGCATGTTGATGTTAGTGACAAGTGCGAATTGAGAGATTTGATGAGTGAAATTGATTGAGTTATTTGAAAGAATGTATATGCTATAATAAGTTCTAAGTGAGTTTTTGACCATATTATTTTTCTTAGAGAGTAACCCCCATTGTCCTTTTTTTTTCATTTATACAGCTTAGTAGTTTATTATTTTATACATGATCTCTATATTTTCCTTTGATTCAACCATTGATTAAATTAAAAATTTTTATGTGTTGTTAAATTTGAAGTTCATTTAACTAGTAGATATAAAGGACTATTTAGATCCTTAAAAAATGATAGAAAGACCATTTTTGATCAGTTTGAGCTTTTTCTAGCCATCTCTATTATTAAGTATCCATAATTAACACTTTTGAGCCAATAAAAAAATATATACAAAACCTTTTTCTTTGTTAACTTATCATCTTATTCCACTCTAATTTGGAGTATTACTCTATTTTATGTTTTCCATCATCCTTTCATCTTGAGAAAGTAGGGATCTTTAATCTATTTAGCATAGTGGTGCAATAAAAAAAAAGCCAGGAAAAAAAAGCAATGTGAAAAGCACCTTTATTAGAAAAAAGAGAAAAAAGATCTCTATTTTTCTCAAGCATATATTTCGTTTTTTCTATTATCCTTTCTTTGTTAGTTATATCCCTAGTGTACGTTATGTCCTAGTAAAAGTTCTTCTTGATTTTAGAGAACTATAGTCTAAAGTAGAAACTGGTGATATGGACTGAAAGATGTGTGATACATAGAAATAAAGAAAAATAATATTATTTATTTGACTAGCAATCTATTTGACTTGAGATCATATTTATTTATTTTTATTATTAAGCTATGGGCATTATTCTTTTATCTTGCTGAGAGTGTGTGATATTATTTTTCCTATTATTTTCTCTTAGTTTATGATTATTTGGAGTGACTATGTTTACTGGGTTTATTTTCTTTTGAGAGTGTCACTCTTATCTTGTGAGGTTTTGGGGTTCACATGTCATTCTTGAAAGTGACTTGCTTAATGTAGATTTGATGATTGATCATTTTACATTTGTTTCTTAACTAATTCGTGTGAGTGGTTTATGTGGAAGTGATATTTCTATAGGCGGGAGATAATGCTTATATATATTTATTACTATTATTATTAATCTGAATGAAAAAGTGAATGCAAATGCCTTTAAAAAAAAAGATAGTCATTATTTTTAATATTTATTTATTGTCTTTAGGTTATTATTGATGATGTTTGTGGGTATCATTGCTGGAAGCCCTCACGAGACTATAACTCGTCCACTAGGGCCGCCTAAGGGTTTAAAGGCTTGTTGCATATGTTAAATGCAACCGTGATTACTTGCGAAAGTGGTTTAGTTAGATTTTATTTTATATTATTTATTTGTTTTTAATTTTTAGTTTTGCTTGAGGACTAGCAAAATCTAAGTTTGGGGGTATTTGATGGGCATTATTTATTTACATATTTTACCTTTTATTATATATTTGCTAGTTATTTTTATTTATTATTTTTAGTTAATTAAATTATTTTATTGAACAGGGTAATAAATTGAAGATTGAGAACAAATTATGTTTCAAGAAATCAAATTAAAAAAAAAAAAGATGAAGATTATTTGGATTTATTATTAGTTGGCTTGTGGCTAAATTAGAAATTAGATTTATTGGCCAAAATTACAAGAACATCACGTGAAGAGCATGAGCAATAGTTTGATTGGAAACTAAAGTGGAAATCCAAGTGGCCGGTGAGCACATGTAACGCCAATTTTGAAACAAATTAAAAGCCAAGCCTTTTGGCTTTAGGAAAACAAGGTTGGTGGCCATGCATTATCGGAAATAAACAAGTTATTTTGATAACAGGGCGTGCATGGGCTTGTATTTGGAAAGGATGCATTAATGTAAGCCATGAATTAGAATTAGAATCCTATAAGGATTCGGCCAACAATTGCCTGGTTATAGGCATTATATAAGCAAAGACAAAGAGCCAAATGGAGGAAGAGAGAAAAATATAGGGCAGCTGAATAGAGGAGAATTTGAGGAAGCAGCAGCACCGCAGATTATATTAGTTCTATTATTCTCAATCTCTCTATGTCTTTCTAATTTTATTATACTAGGGTTAATAATGAAGCCCTTTTCATTTAAATAAATTACTTTTTATTCAATTGATTCCCTACTCTTTGTGCTTTAATGTTTATGGTTTTTATTTCATATGTTTAGTTGAATATTATTAAATCTTTTCACCAATTCTGTGATGCATTATTGATTGTTAGGATTAATATTTAATTAAACTTATGCTTAGATTTATAAAGTTTATATGTGAATATCTTTGATTCTGTATCTTTCATTAAATTATTTACACAGAGTACTTAAGAAAATTTTGACTCTTTGTTATTCAATATTATTCACATGAGATGCTTAGATATCATACTATTAAGCATAAAAAGAACCTACATAAGATTAATATTAATTGAACTTAATTGTTAAATTTATGAGTTAACATAGATTGATTTCGAGTTGTCACTCTAAAATTGAGAATTAATTCATAATAAGAGAATTATTAAGTTGAACAGTGGTGGATTCTGAAACCTTGGTAGCCTCAATCTCTTGATTTCTTGTGTCAATTTACTTGTTTTTATTTTAATTACATAGTTAGCTTTAATTTCTTCAAATAAAATATTTTATTTTCAACTAGGATTAAATTATAATTAGCTTAGATTAAATTTTACCTTCCTAAAAATTAACTGTCTCTGTGGATTCGGCCTCGTTATTCATAATCTATATTTAAATAGATTCGTGCACTTGCGAGTACATTAAAATTTTCACAACAACAATTATATCTTATTTATGCATAAATCATAATATATAAATCATTAGATATCATATTACCACTATAACTACATACGTCCTCTCTAGTACTAAATTAGTTTTGATCCAGTAAGTTCTAATTTCATAACAATAGCTTTTAAAGTTTAGTGTGTGTGTGTGTGTGTGTATTAATATTTTTTTCTATATCCATGTTTTTATGTATGATAAATATTTAAAATTTTGAGTATTAATATGTTATTACTCATTGATATGAACTGTATACCATATTCAAAAATTTGAGAAATTTTATTGCAACAAATTAATATAATTATAATACATATTACTTTTTATTTTATTTAGATTCTATATAAATATGATTTTTTTATCATGTTTTTATATAGCAGATTATAAATTTCTTTATATTTATTTATTTAATTTTTTAATATTTATTTAGACAATTTATTAGACATGCTCTAAAAAAAAAAGGCAATTTAAACTTATATTTATTTTGGTTATTATATAATAAAACAGCGCTTTTGTAATAAAATTTATCAAACGCATATACACTATTTTTCAATCCCATAGCAATCGCAATAACACAGTTTACCAAACACCAACCTGTTTTTTTAATCAGCAACTTATTTCATTTACACAACACAAACAACTTATTTCATCAGCTTCCGCAATCCTAAACTAGTTCTTCTTCAGAATGTTCGCTTTTAGCTACGTATATTTTTGTAACGCATCAGCAGATAACGCTTTTGGTTGGGGTGAAGTTTTAGTGGGAATTGCTCGGTTTGAAATATTTAGAGGTATTGGAGATGACTTTTGGAAGTTATAGTGCTCTCTTAATTTTCCTGAGCTCAAATAAGTTAAAAAGTTGTATCCGATCTCTTTTCCTCCAATGGATCAGAGATACAAACTCAATTGATGTTACGGCTTTCGCAGATCTAAAGCATTGGATGAATTACAAATTGATTGTGTATGGGGTTGGAAGAATTGAAGATTGATTATACAGAGATAGTACGAAAAAGGCGGGAACGCTTTTGCTTTCCGCAGCCTGCACACTGTTGTTATAAATTTGTGCCATAAATTGAAAGATTTGACATTCCTCATTTTTTCTTCAAACCTCAAGTCTCTTTCGCTACTCGATTGCCATGCTATGGAAGAAATATCAGCGTTTGAAAATTTACTTAGGTTCCTGAGATGATGGGACATATGAGCCCTTTTGAAAATCTCCAAAGGCTTGATTTAGAAATCTTGCCAAATTTGAAGGGAATCTACTGAAAGCCATTGCCTTTCACTCATCTGAAAGAAATACCATTGGTACATAGGTGTGATCAGCTTAAAAAGCTTCCACTCGATTCTAACAGTGCAAAAGAGGGTAAATTTATTATTCGTAGAGAAGCACACTGGTGGAATTGTCTTCAATGGGAGGATGAAGCCACTCAAATTGCTTTTCTTTATTGTTTTCAATCTCATTAATATAAATTCCGGAGCGGTGGTTGCAAAATTTGGTTTCTGGTCAGTGCTTTTTTTGTTAACTATTATAATTCTCGTCGATCGTTTGCTACATTTAAAAGATAATATCTTTTGATCCCTGTTTTTATTTCAGCTTTTTTTTTTTTGGTTTGTCTTCTGTAAATCACAATTAGATGTTGAATTTGTTGGAAAAATATGCTCTTTAAAGCATATTTATATATTTATTGTAATAAATATATTTCTGATTAATAAAATAAATGAGGTATTTCATTCATGTATCTTTATTGCATTAATATTTTGAGTAAAGTCTATTTAATTATATTATATGTATTTATGCGATCACCATGTAAATTTGCAGAAGACATAAATACAAGTTTTCTTATGATTAAATAAATTAAGTTCGCAGTTGATAAATAAAGTTGGACACTTTATTTAGGTATAGACTGTAATAAATTCATTGAGTAATTTCTCTTAATCATGTATGAATTTATTGATGTAGTATGACTAAATTGAACTGGATCATATATGAGATTTAATTAACCTAGTAATAACTGTCAAACTTATTAAATCCCATAGGCATTGATTTACTGTAATATAATTTCATGATTGTAGTTGTTATTTCATTGGAATTACCAATGGGCATGACATACACATGTAGTCAAGATTAGTCGGTATCTTGGTGGGAGTAATTAAAAGTATTGAAATTATAGATTAATAATATAGAATTTGTACGACACATCTCTTGATGGGTTTTTAATACTTGATCATAGAATTCTCTGGATAGAGTGCGTCAACATAAATAAGTATGTTGAAAATGATCATTGGAGAAGACCAGTAAGTATCAAGGAGCAAGATGTAATTAAATTGATTGAACAGTTGAGATATCAATTTAAATTAACTATGTGGTACAAAGGATTGTGTAGTAAAGAAATCAATGTGGATTGGGCGAATTATTATTCAAGCATACAATTATGGAAGTCAGTTCCAATCTTATAGTGGAGTAGAATTGAAATTAAATAATTATATTTATTTAATTACAAATTTAATTATTGTAGCTACTATTGTATGTTCCCAAATGATCCTCGGCTTAGCTCATTTAATTGACAACACCATCACTGAACCCAAAAGTAAGAAAACTGACATATTAGGTGAAAATCATAATTATAATATTTGTTAAGGCCTAGTATGTTATATTCAAGTGTAAAAGGGGGCTTATGATATTTTACAAGGTAGTTTCCTAGTTAGTTACACATTCTCTCCACTTTTATGTAAGTGAAGAGATAATATTTAATTCAAATATTATAATTAAAAGAGGATTCATAATCTTAACATATTAGGGTTTTTCATAAGATATTATAAAATCGGGTACTTTTCTCGTAAAACTAGAGAGAATAGAATTCCAAGGTTTTTGAGAAAAATACAGAAGACATCTAAGAGACGCCAGTTGCAATTGGAATGGTGAAACAGACGCCTACACGTCCAGTATTGATCTATCTTGAGTCATAGCCTGGGAGATTGTTTGGAGACGAATCTATAACTCTTAATTGTTTGTCTTCTCGGATCATAAAAGGTACAAATTTCTAGATTACTTAATTCTTATATGTTGATCGGTCGTAAAAGGTTTTAATTGAAAAATTAAGAAAAACCTGATTTTATCCCTACAAAATTATATGGAAATAATGCTTTATAAATTTGCCGGCACTGCCATTTTCTATCTTTTTTTTTTTTATCGAACTGATGTCTGTGCTGTGGTTTTTGATTTTTTGTAGTCAAATTTTGCTCTGTTTTCTCAAATTGATGCTTTATTTATATCTTTTTAGTGATTTAATTTTCTGTCAAATGAGCAAGCGAGAAGAATATTTGAATTAAATTAATGCTCACATATATTTATTTAGTATAGTTGCAGTAAAAAAATAAAATTAGAGTGAAATACGCCCCTCTTGAATGAATAGAATTAAAATAGAGAAATTAAAATAGAATTAAAATTAATGCTCACATATGCTCCCTCTCCAGCACGCGTAGCAGATAGCGCACACGGCTCACGCAGGACACGGCTCAAGCTGTGTGCGGCTGGAGCAGCAGACAGCAGAAGCAGGCAGCCAGTGCTCACCAGAGAAAAGACGAATGGCAGCTGCTGCGTTTTGGTGATCGCGGCTGGAGAAGAAAATATTAAATTAGGGTTTTTGAGTGGTAATTATCACTTAGACCTCTAATTTCTGTAACATTTTCAGTTTGGGCAAAATTAGTATACTATTGTGCATTTAAGTCTAGAAACGGTTTTGGGCTTGGTAAATCCTAGATTTAAGTCTAATAATATTTGGGATTAATGGATTAAAATGCATGGATATAGTTTAACAAATTAAGTTTCTTTTTTGTCCAAAATTTTACATAAAATTCTATTTTATTATATTTAAAATTAAAAATTTGGACCAATAATAAATTTAAAGCCCATATTAGACAAGTCCATCAACAAAGATAATCCAATGAAAGAAAATATTGACAAGAAACCCAATGAAGATTAGGCTTAGGGTTAATATTTTTTTATTTTAGTAAAAACCATGAATTCAGATTATTTAATTTTCTATATGTTGTATTTTGGATGTTAACATGCCATAATAACATGTCATATAGAATATGTAGCGCCACTCTATGCATAATGATATATGTCATTCATATAACATGAATTCATGTATATTGTTTGGAATTTGCAAATACTTGATAATATAATATATCACTTAGATAATATTATAGGAAGCATGCAATTAACAATATATGTATGTTTTAAAAAAGAAAAATCAACATTAAAATATTGAGTGGGAGAGGGAAGATTCAAGATAATTTTCCCACGGGCTCCATTATTAGTTCTGTTGATACTGTTTTTTGTTCGTTTCCAAGTGAGGCTATGAACTTATGCTCACCGGTTGCTCGAGCAGGATTCCTTGCTGGCTCCTGCCTCTCTCCGTTTGCTAGAACGGTGATTTCCTTTGGCCTGCATTCACGAAGAAAAGTGTCAGGGGTTGCCGGGTGTTTTTTCGACGAAAACCATTCGATGCTCAAGTCAGTAATCGGGTTGATTCTTTTGATATCCCTCTTGGTTTGAGGGACAGGAAGAGATAGGGAGTTTGAGGGGGAAAACTGATAGAGAAAGTCTAAGTTTGTGGTGGTTTGGTGGGAGTTGGAAATGTTTCAGATTTTAAGAAGGGGAGTATGGTAAGGAAGAATAAAGTCCTAAAAATCCAAAAGAAGAAAAAGAGAATCCCTTTACCTTGTCCCTCGGCTGGTATTTATCCTCCCGTTTTCCCACCCTTGTTTGCCTGGAAAGCCGGCCTCCGCATTAATTATGCCTGGGCCCTTCTGACAGCTAGGGTTGCTGCGGCAAGCCCTGGGGACGTGGGATGTCAGGCGGGTATGGGTTCCCATGACCCAATGATGGTGCCGTGCACGCGTGTATGAAATGATGACACTGTGGAGGCGTACGCCGGCCATCAGTAATAACGATGGAGCCCACGGCGTGGGGCACCTGTCAGGTCATCGATCATCGTGACAAGCTATCGGGATAAGGGACCACCACACTTAGGTCTTCTCTGCTCGAGCTTTGGCCTCCCTCTATCCATGACGCCTCTTGTGACGTGACTAGGTCCGGGTCGATGGCTGAGGGCCTTTTATACCAAGCAGGATGGGGAGATCAGGGCCTGACCAGCCTTGGAGCACTTGACCTCGACCAGCTCTGACACCTGGCAAGGGTATCTTCGTGCTAGCGATTAGGTCTTCTGCTCGTAGCTGGATTGACCTCGAGGTGGTCTGCTCGATATTATCCAAACAAGTTCAATAATAAAATTATATATATACCTTGACTTCATGATACGGTGATGCTCCCTACGGAGGGTATATATTAGACATTTTATTTGATAAACTTCATTAAAGATAAGATCGAAATATGTTTCAATCTGTTAATCACCCTAACGGTGGCTATATGATATGAGAAACAAGTAGATTGAAATAATGGTTATATACTCAACAAAATTTGTTATTAACCTTCCCAATGAAGCTTTGTTAACAAATTTTTGGCCCTAAAAGATAACGATAATTATTTATCATGTTACGATATGAAAGTAAATAATCTAATGGTTAATTGGGTCTAGTAAGTGGCGGCATGACTTCCCAAATGCATAGCTTGCTAAAGTAGTACTAGATTATCTTTATAATAAAATAAAATGCATTTATGGTTTTTTTGCATTTTTATTTTTATTGTGAATGTTATTTCAAAATATTAATGCATGGATGTTTTATTTTTTCCAGAGATGTCTTCCTTAAGCCCACTTACTATTATTCTTAATCAAAACAAGCTAATTGGCGAGAATTATATAGATTGGAAAAGAAATCTATATATTGTCCTGACTGTTAAAAATTATAAATATATCTTAACCCAGGTATGCCCCCCAGTACCACCAGAAATGCTCATAGAAATGAGAAGAGCCTTTATGAGAAATGGCAAAAGGCCAATGAAATGGCTAAATGCTACATTTTAGCCTCAATTTCTAATATTCTGCAGACCAATCACCAGAATTTAGAAACTGCTATTGAAATAATGGATAGTCTCCAAGAGATGTTTGGGCAGAGTACTCGCTCTGCGAGACAAGCAGCATTGAAGGGTGTTATGAATACCAAAATGGGGAATGGCACAAGAGTTCATGATCATGTCCTCAAAATAATGGACTATTTGAATGAGACTGAGATTCAGGGAGCACAAATCGATGATAACTCAAAAATTGATATAGTGCTAGAATCTCTGCTAGATACATTCAAAGAGTTTAAGGTCAATTATATCATAAACAAAAGAAACATAACCTTAACAGAATTGATGAACGAACTCCATTCTGCTGAAGAGATCTATTATGCTGGGAAATCTTTAGGAAGCATAAATATCACTGAAAATAATTCTTCATATGGGCCTAAGCTAAAAGGAAAAGGTAAGAAGAAGAAACCTGGGAAAAAGAGATTGTCTATGAAGCAAGATGGCAAGCCTAAAGACAAGTGCTTCAAGTGTGGATAAAAGGGTCATTAGAAAAAAGATTGCCCAAAGATTGTGAAATCAGGTATAGTAAATTTTTTTTGTTATAGAGACCAGTTTAGTTCAGAATCCAGTTGACACATGGGTGTTGGATTCAGGAGCAACTAATCATATTTTTAATTCACTTTTTTGGTTTCAAGAAACTAGGAAACTAAATTAAGGGAGCGTGAAGTTGCAGCTTAGGACAGGACAGTTCATGTCAGCAGAGAAGACTGGATCTGTTTTATTATCTTTTAATAATGAGACTTTAGTTTTGAATAGTTGTCTTTATATTCCAGACATGAGGAAGAATTTGATTTTAGTAGCTTGTTTGTCAAAGTAAGGGTATACTGTATATTTTGGATCCTCAATTTCTATTTTTTACAATAATAGACTTATTTATTCTGATCAGCTAGCTTCCAATAAATTAAAAAAATAGACTAAATGCCGGTCTAAATTAGACACAATTTCTGAAGAAACAAGCATCGCAGCCATGAGCTATATTTTAGGCTCATGAAACTCAACTTCCTCATGCGACAAAACCCTCAAGCATAGACAAAAATCTCCATCAGTGATGGTTTCGTAGTTAGATATACTAGAGACATGGTAGAAGGAATGCATCAAAACAACGTACTTAAAACCCTTGATTAGAATGTAGGTAGATTGCAACATAATTAAATTTTTAAAAAATGAAAAAACTGAGCTTTAGAGCATTCTCAACAGTTACATAGTAAAGATATACTTAAATGCTTCAGAAATTAATGAAACAAAACCTAAGCCTTCTTAGTATTTTGCATCAAAACACATGAAACCAAAGAATATCTTCAGAAAGGATAGGCCACACATCCATAAAATAATCAAAAGAATAAGCCACACATCAATCAAACCAAAGAACAAAGAATATAAGGTGTGTTTGGGATTGAGATTGAAATTGAGTCATTGTAACTTTTAAAGTGTTTGATAAACACTAACTGCTGTAGTTTAAAAATTATATTAATATAATTTTTCACTTGTATGATGAAAAATCTATTATATCTTTAATAATTTTTCAAAATTATTATTTAAAATTGTATTTATTGCATACTATTAACTTTTATTTCATAACTATAACTTTTTTTTTACAGTAGCTATAGTTTAAAAGTTACAGTACCTCAATCCCAAATATATCTTATATCCGTTAAGATGCTTTTGATCATTGGATGGTTTGGAGATCTTGATATGTACAAATTTGAAGTAATTTCGCCAGCACTTGATTCTTTGAGGATTACAACAACTAGCACATCCTTTCTTCAACTCTTCAGATAGCCACTACAGATCAAGCAGATGCAAATAATTCATTAAAAATACATTTGATTATGATCTTAAGAGCATACTATTAGAATGCAAACAAATTGTATTAGTAACATCAATTATAATTTTCTATGACAATGGACATACCTCGAAACAAAATCCTAGGATGGCACATCCCAAAAATTCCATCAAACAAAACATGAGAATCTTGATGGTGACACATCCATATTTAGTTTCGATTTCTCAACTTCTAAAAGGAGTGAAAGCAAACTAAACAAGTGAAATCTAAATAAATCACAAGAAAAAAGAAAAAGAAAATGGAATTAGGAATCATAAAACCATGAGCAAAATAAGTAAAATGTTTCTAAAATTTGTACACCATACATTCTCTAACTTCACATTTATGAATAGTTCTTTAAGATGACTGGACTTTCCAAGAAATTCGCTTCATGGCAAGGTACCAATGAGCGTCAAGGTCGGCATTATTAAAAAATCCGACTACCCATGAACATGGAGCCTTTATTGATCCAAAGGGAATTGAATTATTCCAGAAAGTGAAGAGAAGTAATTAAATTTGGAGCATTAATCTCAATGACCTTCAAATATATACAGGCAACCAATTACAATGTCTTAAGTCTAGTACCTAAAATTCTAATCCTTTGGTGGAAATTAAATGTAGTGACACAGTTTCTCAAGCGAAGGAAAAAATGAGATAATGCCATCAAAATGAATCTTGTGTTGTGTAAAAGTGGCGTGAAATAAATCCAAAACCTTTAATTTCAACAGCCAACCATGTCAATCAGGAGTTGTCTTTCAAGTTGAGTGGATGGATAGAGTATGTATAAATGAACAGATGGTCCAAAAGCTGACCAGTGAATGCCCTTTGCTTGAAGATTTGAATTTTTTCTGCTGTTGAGCTTTGAAAGGTTATTGGGCCTATAAAGCACCTAATCTTAAGGTTCTGGACATCAATTCATTCATCAGAAACAATTATGTTTGGTGAGTGAAAAATGGTGAAAAAAAAGGAAAGTGGAGGATGGAAAGTGAAGGTGGTTTCTTTTAATTTTCAATCTCATCCTTAACTTTCAGGGGTCGAGGAGAACAAATAGAATAAAAGGGTAACAAACCAGGGGGAATCCTTTATGATGAAGATGAGTCTTCCTAGGCATAGAAAAAAAGATATCATCAGAAAACCAATTTCATATTTCTATAAAAACACACTGGGAATTAACAAAGGGGATGGTTTAAATCTGCTTCTCAATTTTTATTTCTTTTATTATATTTTCTTGACATTATTTCTTCACAAAACTAGAAATTATATATTTTATTTTTTCTACAAACCCATAATCTGACTTAAGCGTCGGGGGTTAACACCAGAAAAACTTCCATCATCTCTTACCATTTTTTGTGATTTCAGGTATTCATAAATTATCAACTAATAGTTACAAGGTGTCCTGGATGATTGACAAAGTGCTTCTCCAATAAACAAATTTAATAATGATGTTGGAGCCTAGTATCAAGCCACTAACTGACTCAACTAGATTTTGGTGTCAACATTTTGCATCGTCTGTAGGAAACAGTACAAAAAGCCAACTTTTCGTCTCTATTCATTTTTCATCTAGCCAAAACACAGAATATTATCATGCATGAATCAGAGCAAGCTCTCATTTGTATTTCAAACTCTTGTAAAGAAAGAATCGAATCGGTAAAAACTAACCCAATGTTGACATAAGCGCTACAAATCGGTAAAATCTGTCTTATAGTTTCATTTCCACTTGTATTTTCGATTAAATTACTACAATAACTTTCAATTTATTTGTCTATGTGCGTGATATATTGCATCGAATGGGTGATATATTGCATCGAATGATCAAACCCACAACTTTGGTATAGCTTATTTGAGAGGCTTAGCTTCCATAAACATTAGAAATTGGTTGTCAAGTGTGAAGTTAGAAATATTGAATTCCAGTGCTAGTTGCTTTATAGTCAAACTCTACTCTAGATCATGTGCTTGCCATGAAATTTTGCATGATTTCAAGCTTAGGCCCCATTTGGTATTGATGTTAAAACTCCACAAATTGCTTATTTCATAATTTTTTATAAAAAATATTGTTGGGTAAATTTTAATCAATAGCTTACTTCATCCGCCCAGCAGAAGCGGCTTATTTAATCAGCAGAAGTGCTAGAAGTATAATTTGCATAATCTAGATAAGACTAAGTATTGGTTATTTCGGTTAACTTTAATAGTGCTTTTTAAACAAACAAATGCTTATTGATGATGAGAATTGAAAGGCACTTTTATTGTTATTTTTGTTTCCCACACATTTTGTTGGTTTTATGCTTGGGTTACAACATTACAAGAACAATTCTAAGAAGCGACCAATGCAAAGTCAAGCTCGGGATTTGTTTGATGAAATGCCTATCAAATATTCCAGAGCATAATCTCAGGCGCACTTATTCTAAAACCTTAATTTCATATTTATTCTTTAAATTTGCTTACTGACTTCAAAAATATGATGGATCGGGTTTTGATTCGTTAAATCATTGTTAGAAAATAGCTAAAATTACATATTATAGCATACATAACATATTCATTTATTTGCACACAGCATGATTGACCAAATGATTGATACAATTTGGGTTAGCAGGATATCATATTTCCTTGATATAGTGATATGTCTTTTGTTAAAGTTTTATGTTACCATCCATTTGTTGATTGCGTATTTTACATAATATGATTTATTATATATATAAATTTCAATATCCATAGAATTAGTACATGGTGTTTGAACCTTTAGTGGAGGACTTCTATCATATTAATAAATGAATATATTATTAATAATAATGGATCGCAAAAGATGTTTATCCATAAAAAAACAGATGCATAAATAAATGACTAGAAGAGTCCGTCGTAAATGGCTGGAAGGCCTAGTTATATTTAATTTTATGAGTTACTTTGGCTTGAGATGTTTTGCAACAATGACAACTTTAGACACCTGCACGTTAGATTCGCTTCTATTTAAGCTATGTTTTTTTTAATCATAATTCCTAGTGAATGATATCACATCAATAGTTTATGTCTGATATTTGCGAAAATCATATTTACCTACTAATAATTTATGAAATAAGAACATCTTATACTTATTAAATTAATTGAGCTCATAGAAGTGCTAATGGTATAACTCAATCAACTTGATTTCTTAAAACTTGCTCAACGTGCTAACAATTTATTAAAAGAGAGCTAGGCTAACATTGAGAAGCCAACCAAAGTTTACAAATGAAATTTATTAATATTTTATAAGGCATAAGAAAAAACAAAGAGATTCAATACAAGATTAAAAGCCTTAAAACATATTCTAAGTAAGGTATAAAACTTTAAACTGATAAGAATTATTTAAAGTTACTTAAGTCAGTAAAATGTTAAAAGCCTTGAAATCTATTATAGATAAAGGATAGAACTTTAAACTGACGAGAGTTGCTTAAAATTGCTCAAGTCAGTAAAGGTTATAAGCTCAAAACCTCATTGAGGTAGGGTATAAAACTTAAAATTTACTCAACTTTTTAGCTCATGGTGAGGTTACTTTTAGCAACCATGAGTCGACTCAAGAAAGTCACCTCAAGATAACTTTAAACCTATATAATTTTTAGTTTTAATTCGTTTCACTTTCAATACTATAAACTGGGATATTGGTGTTTGGTGAACAAAAAAAGAAAAAAAGAAGGAAAGTGGAGGTAGTTTCTTTTAGTGTTCAATCTCATCCTTAACTTCCAGGGGTGGAGGAGAACAAAAAGGAAAAAAAGCGCAACAAACTAGGGGGAATCCTTTATAATGAAGATGAGCCTTCATAGGCATAGAAAAAAAAAAAAAGGCATCATTAGAAAACTCTTTCCTTAATTTCATATTTCAATAAAAAAAACACACAGGGTGACAACAGCAACCTCTATAAAAGGGGATAGTTTTACTCTCCTCAATTTTTTTATTATATTTTCTTGAGATTTTTTCTTCACAAAAAACTAGAAATTATATATTTTATTTTTTCTACAAACTCATAATCTGACTTCAGCGTCGGAGGGTTAACGTTGGAAAAACTTCCAACATCTTTTACCATTCTTTGTGATTTGAGGTAATCGTAGATTATCTACCAGTAATTACTAGGATATCCTTGATAATTGACAAGCTGCTTCCCTAATAAATAAATTTAGTGATGACGCTAGAGCCTGGTATCAAGTCGCTAACCAACTCAATAGGATTTTAGCGGCAACAAGTTACGTTTTGAGAATTAAAATTGTTGTTCCAAGTCTTCATGTTTTTGAGAGAATAGAAGCTTATAATATGGTAGCTCCAATTTATAGCAGCTTAGCCTCATAGTTGTTACCGACTTAGCAGAGAGAATGTTTGAGGCAAAGTTCACATTGTCTCATAATCAGTATGGACATGGACATCTAACTCAGTAACTCTTTTACCCCATTCGCTAGGTGATCTTCTGAGATTAAAAGACTTACCGAAATTTATGCATAGAAATATTGTTCTTGCAAAAGCAAAGAACTGAACTGTCAATAAATCTAGTGAAGCTAGGTTGATTCTGTAAAATAATCAAAATGCAATATCAATTATTATGTACTAATGCTTGTTAGCAACCTAATCTGAATAAAAAAGAAAAATCATCCTAATAAATAGCGGCGAATCCACTACATGACCAGCAAGGTCTTGAGCCCCTGCAGGCCAAAAAAAAAATTAAGAAAAAAAAATTAATTTGCAATTAGTTCTATTAAGGGTCCATTTGGGAGGTTTAAAAGTGATTTTGAGAATTTAAAAGTTAATTTTAAGGTTTGGTAAAAAAAAAGAAAATCAAAATCATTTTTGCTAAAATCAACCCCTACAACTGATTTGGCTGATTTTGAAAAGTAGGAAATGAGTAGCTTTTAGATTTTGAAAATCAATTTTATCCGTTAATACAATTCCATAAATATACTTATAAGTATTACCTAAACTCAAAGCTATCTTTATTCAAATTAGAAGCAAAATCAATATGTCAATAAATTTTTATTATAAAAAATTAAAAATAAATAAAATCAATATAGTATAAATTTTATTTTTAATTAAATTATTATAATAAAGGATTAAAAATATTGTACATATATGTTTATATATGTAAGTAAATTTCATCATATATTATATCTATTTTAGTCATTTATTTTTTTACAGCAATTTAACAGTAAAATTTACCAAACACTCACAACTATTTTCAAAGTACTTATAAAAATAAAATTTACCAAACACTTAATTGATTCTCTTCACAACTGATTATTTCTACAGCATAACTAATTACAATTATTTTAAAAGCTACAACATTACAAACTAGCTCTAAAACTATTAAAATAGTTTTTATAAATTTATGAATCCATAAAATTTAAATTTTAACTTTAAAAATTATAAAAACCTACACTTTAATTAAAAATAATAATAGCGCACCAGCCAAAACATTTTTCTATTCCTAAAAATAGGATTAATTCTTAAAAATTTTCACAGTATATTTTTAATAATGAAATTTGTGAAAAATCATCTTTGGAATTGAATAAGATGAATAATAGTTTAGTTGTTTAAGTAGGAAATTATATATTTATTAATATTGACCATGAGTTTATTACATTACATTTTCAAAATATAATAGTGCATTGAAAACAATTGAAAATGTATTATCAAATATTTTATATATTCAAAGTTTTAATTTTTAAATTTTACTATGATCTAATTTAGCCTCGGTAAATTCTTTTTTTAGATCCACTGCTAATAAACACAAGATTATGAAATAAAACAAAGTAAAATAAAATAAGAAACTTCTTAGAATTATTTTATTTTTGCCTTAAAGAAATTTCCGGTTTAGCAATATAATCTAACGGGGAATAATATGATAAACAATAACAATCTTTAGATTAATGAAAAAGAGTCTCATAAACAACACGACAACACATACAGTCGAATACGTAGAAGAAGTCGGAAATGCCATTTCTATACGGGTAAATAACATTTGGATTCTTCAGTTTTATATTTTCGTTAAATAGACATAATTTGTTTGTCCGCAAATAAGTTTCTTAGGCAAACCCAAATCAACTTAATACTAGTGGGTACCAATAAGATTTTCATCATTTGGTTATTCTGAATTTTTATTGAGCACTTTGTGTTTTAATAAAAAAATAAGAACACATTTATATTGTAAAATTTGAATTATATGTGATATGATACATTTATCCATATAGATTTAAATTTTACTTAAATTAATTGCTCAGCTGAATCACCCTATTTCCTTTACTCCAAAGCCAAAGAAGCCGCTGGAGCCCTATGGTGACCTTATTAAACTTGACTTCCACTTCAATAAAGCTTTAGCTTTTACAGACTCAAAAGCAGTCACCAGCATGCAGCCAGCACCATTTAAGTTTTACATATATATTGTGAGACAGTTTACTATAGCACCATCAAATTTGAATAGCTTAGTGCATCTTCAATTGTATTTGCAAGCTGTACATACAAGTTGCATTTCCATTTCCCGGCATATATGCGTGTATCCATATATTTACAATATTTGAAAGCGAGAACTTATAATAATTCTGCACAAATTGCAAAGAATAAGCAGTAATTGCAGGGGTTAATCCTTCCCCAGACATTGAGTGAAGGTCAGTCTGCTTTCTTACCCAAGTGTGAGGAGTAGACATCCCTCGAATATTAGTGAGGGCTTAAAATCTGGACAGTGCCTAATACGAATTAATGTATACTAGTCCCAATCATAGTCTGATTTGTAAATATCAATTATAATCTCATAATATATGAGTTGTAATCCTGAGTAATAGTCTCATGTAAAAAAAAAAAAAAAAAGCAGCAATTGCACAAAATTTATTAGCCAAGAGGATTTGTACAAACCATGAGTCATGGCATCGTGGGTGGATCTTCCAGGTTGCCCCATGACTGAACTTCCATCTTCTTTGTTCTCTCTAGTTGTTTCACGACATCCAGCCGCTCTGTAGAATATGGAGAAGGGATCTGGTAACAGAGTGGAAACAGAATTAGTAGGAGAGAAAGAGAGCCAAAGAGAGTTTCATAATTGGAAGAGAACAAAACTTACCATTGATGGGATATACTTCTTTATAGCTGCTAGCATTGTGGCATGGCCTACGGTAGATACCTAGTCATGAAAAAGGAAAGAAAGAGCAATCAGATCTTCAAGAATTGTTTTCATGATGCCACATATTTAAGGACTGACAAGAAGAACGCAAAATGTATTTTTGAGAGAGATACAGAGGCAAGGCACCCAAAAACAAAAAAAAAAAGAAAGGAAAAAAAAAAGGAGAGAGCAAGGTTCAAGTAAATGAGACAACAAGATGATATAACAATAAAAGTGAGTGTCTAGACATGCAATCTATCACACTTTAATAAACCAGCTTCTTGTCTATCATTGAAAAAAGTTGCAGCCAAATGAAAAGTGGGACCTTAATTTGGGGTTTAAATTCTCTGAAGGCTGCAGTTCCTTGTTAATGGTTGCAATAATTTTACATGCCCTTGAGGCCAATTGCAACTTAGCCAAAAAATTAGAAAGGAAAAGAAAAACAGAGACCAATTACAACTCTTATGACATACTAGATTATCATCTCAAAAGGGGACGGTAAGAAAAAACTGAAATAGAATAAAAAATTGAGTTACTATAACATCATTTCCTTGGTGACAATTTATCCTTGCTCTTTGTGCCTCAATGGATCCTTTAATTATTTCAAGGAAGAAAGGAGATATGATAACTAGGAAGATGATGATTCTGCAGAATAAGGCAAATAGTTATGAGTATGGGTCTCTTGTAAAGCTTCCTCACACACCTGTCCATTTATACATATCATCAAATTGACAATGTTGAACCTATTATAAATATACTAGGACTTGATACATTTCCAGCAAAGGCAGCTTGATTGTGAAAAATTCTTACATTAACAGTCAGATATTAGTTCACTTTGCAATTCATTATGGCAAAACAAAGGGCAAAAAAAAATTTGTTCAGCTACTTTGTCTTTGTCATTGGTGATTAACTATGGAGATTAGGATAAAGAGTGGATAAAATAAGCAATTACAGGAAGTAGCATTAGAATTGTGATTGGGATGAGTATGGCGATATCATTTACGGTCCTTTTTATCTTCCTTCTTTCCCTCTTTTAATCTTGTGGCCTTTCAACTGCCTTAGGAGTAGTTCTAGAGACGGTCATGATATCTATAAAGGGCAATTGAGTCCCCACCCATACATTCTATTAAACAATTCAAATGGCAAAACTAACCGTTGAATATATGAAGTCTCACAAAAAATCAGATTGTTGACTACAAGCAAGGAAACAGTGTTTACCGTGCTAGCAGACATCAATTTGATTCTGTATTTCCTGATTAAACCTTCTTGCTGGGTATTTGATTTGGCAGCGTTGGTCCCATCCACAAAGGCCCTTGCTGAGGTGCTGTCCTGCCATTACAATTATGAGAGTGAGGCAAACATGAGACTCCACCAAGATGAACACAAACTGGTCCGCCTTTCTCTCACAATAAAGTGATTCAAGGAATCTTACCTGTGGAAAATAGGAAAAATCTTCTGTTCAGAGCAGCCTCACTTTGATGCAACTGCCTCGGAACTGGAACAATATAAAGAAGAATGACCCGGTGCTTGAAACATCGATACGCTTTTTAGACTGCCGAGACATACTTCTGGTCTACCTCCCGACTGAAGAAGGAGTTTGTGACTCGGAAATTTGTGCATAAGCGCCTTGAGATAGGGTATCGGATGTTTTGTCATGATGATGATGACGAAAGTCTGTTAGTTTGGACCTAGGCCTTTCTTTCAGAAACCAGTATACCTTGTGCGTCTCAGGCACAGGACATCCTATCGCACATAAGACTCACAAACCTCCCAATACAACCAAGCATGGTACATATTTTTCTCATACTTCCCTCATTTTCAGATCCCATGGCATCTGTTGATTGCCCCAATTTTCAATTAAAATTATTTCTAGCTACGTCAAGAAACATCTAATTGATGTTGGCAACTAAAACACACCTCTACCTGGATGCTTAACAACCTGGCGTACACTATCGTTACAAGTCAGCCGCACCTTTCTCTAATTAAATGGATGTTGTAGTTTATTTTTTGTATTCCCCATGTCACCAAGCTAATTGGCTTTTCTTTTGCTTCAAGAGCTGCAAAGAACCTGTTGTGCTTTTAGTTCCTAAAGATGGTGTGCGATCAGAAGACCCTGCTCTGAATTCTTTAACAGTCCGCTACTAGAGAACATCAACTGAGATGCAATCACTACCCATCTTCAGTCATTGCACAATTAGACAAAACATCACTCCAGGCACCAACGTACCTTGATATATGTGCAAAATCATATTTTTTTATATTAATCTTGTTATAATACACTAAGAAAGAATATTTATTTATATACATTAGACCTTAATAAAAACCATAAAATACAGCTAGGATATTCAAACTAGTATTCCTAAAAATTAGGAATTAAATCTCGTAAATTCAACACATAACTGTAAAATACAACTATCGTAAAAATAGTCAACATCAACTATAAAGTATAGCTAATATCTACAACACTCTCTCTCAAGTAGAGCATAAATGTTCTTCATTCCCGGCTTGCATACAAACTCTTCAAACTTATATCCACGTACTCCTTTTATCAATATATCTGCAGTTTATTGTCCTCTAGGAATACACACCAAACAAATAATTATATTTTCTAGTTTTTCTTTGATGAAATGCCCGTCTACCTCCACATATTTTATACTGTCATGATGGACACGATTATGAGCGATATTAATTGTTGCCTTGTTGTTACAGTAAAGTTGCATAAGATTATCTTTGATTAGTTGTAGTTCCTTAAGAACATGTTTTATCTACATTAGCTCACATACTGCATGTGCTAGTGTTTGAAATTCTGCTTCGCTTCGTGCCACTACAATTTGCTTCTTGCTTCTCCAAGTCACAAGGCTTTCTCACATCTCAGTACAATAACCTGTTGTGGACTTCCTGTCTATGTCATTTCCAGCCCAATCCGCATTAACAAATGTTTCTACATTCTTTTTTTTCTCATTTATCAAAATAAAGTTCTCTTCCTAGTGTTCACTTCAAGTATTGAAGTATCTGGTTTATTGCCACTAAGTGAGCTTCTCTTGAAGAGTGCATGAATTGGCTCACTAAGCTAACTATAAAAGTAATATCAGGTATAGTATGGGAAAGATAGATTAATCTTCCTACTAGTCTTTAATATCTCCTTCTCTCCATAGGTGCACTATTTTCTTTAAGAACCAACTTACTATTTAGTTCAATTGATGTAGCAACAGGTTTACAGTCAATCATGCCATTTTCTTTTAGTAAATCTAACGTGTATTTTCAATGTGTTTTCCCTTTAGTTGTTCTAGCCACATCCATTCCCAAAAAATAACGCAGCGGTCTAAGATCCTTAATTTCAAATTCACGAGCCAATTTTATCTTCAATCTTCCACTCATCTTTGTCATCCCTTGTAAGTATAATGTCGTCAATATATACAATCAAAATAGTTAACTTCTCTTTTATAGATCGTTTATAGAACATAATGTGATCGGCTTGCCCACAAGAATATCCATAGAACTTCAAGACCTAAAATATTATCATGAGTGGCCCTTGAAACTTTGGTCAAAATTATTGTTATTATTTCTTACTAGCGGAATTATTTTTTATTAAAACCTCATTAACACAATTCTTAATTAAAATTACAAGTTAGTGCCAGTGCAGGATTTGAAGTAACAAATCCTGCTTAGCCAGGTGTCAAAAACACAAAATAAATAAATCAAGATAAAGCACAAACGCATGACGTAGATCAGATCCAATAAAACTTAAATCCTAAAGAAAAGAACACTTATATCTCACAGTTTGAAGAAATGGTTATCCAGGTTTTCAAGATTTCAAATACGGACAGTGAGATATATTTTTAACTAATAATATTTTTTGGCACTATTAAAAAAAACTCAAATATTTTATAATAAATAAAAATATAATATTATGTTAAATGTGATAATATATACATTTTAAATAATTGCAATAAAAATATTTTAATGTTTTATAGTCTATTAGACATATTTTATTAAATTAATATAAGTTTTCTAATAACAAGGAACATATTATTAAAATAAATTTATAAAAATTAAAGTTATTTTGAATGTAAAATAATTTTAACATTATTACACATTGGAGGCATGTGCCGGCCACCGACAACAGTATCACCACTATAACATGTGGGGCCCTGGTGAGACATTAAAAGGTGTGCCGGGATTTCGAGAAAACGGGTCGAGTCTTGCCCAGCTGTGCTCGTGGATCTCTGCGAGCAGGAAAGATGTGCTCGGTTCCTTACCTTGACCAGCTTTTACCGAGGAACGACCTCGAGCGGCGAAGGAGTGCTTAGCTTTCGACCTTGACCGGCTTTGACCGGGACGACCTCGAGCGGGCGATGGAGTGCTCGGGGCTCGGCAGCTCTGAATCCCTCGACCTTGACCATCTTTGACCGGAAGGGATGCTCGAGCTAAGTCGTCCTCGGGGTGTTTTACTCGAGTGGAAAGGCTTGAGGGCTCGTCCGATATTACCCAAACACGGTCCCAGGTTTCTAGTCTTTTGAGTGAAGCGAGATAAGGCTGAAACTCGATAATGATGGGCGATTGTGGCCTTTTACTCTTCCCACGCTTTCCAGTTGTCTCCACCTCGATCAATTCACCTTTAAGGCGGGACGCGTGGGTTGATCTAGCCGTGCATTTGAAATTCGAAAGGACGTGACCTAAAAGGTCGTGTCCCTTGAAACGCAAGCCGCCAGTTGAAGGGACACGTTCACCTCTTTAAAAATCCCAACTTCTTCATCTGTTCCTCTATTTGCTTACTTTTCGTTCAAACTCACGATTAATCGCTCTCCACAGCTTCTTGTTCTTCTTCACTGTCGAGGTGATTTCAGGCTAACCACACTTCCTTTCGTGTTCGAGTACTAAGCCATTCTTGCGTTTCACTACCTACTACTGCTTTCTTCTCCTGCATCCCGTTAGTTCACACCCTTAGGAAAATGTCAAATCCCTTAGAGCCCGTAGGATGTTCTGGGAGGACTCTTCCTCCTCTAGTGAGGCCTGACCCCTTAGCATAATCCCGTGAGGGATTCTAGTCCGAGGGTGAGTTACAGGTGGTCGAGACCCGGCAGCGACGAAGGACGAGGGCCGGTCGAAGGTCCGAACATGGGAATACCCATTGATCTCTGAGGTGTGAAACCACCCCTACGATTTAGATAGACTTAGGCGGACTTCTAACATACACGATGGTGTAGTTTTAAGGTTCTGGGCAGGGATGAAATCCCGGTAGTCCCCAAGGATATACTGACCTTACTTGGAGTGCTTGAATGGGGGTTGAGTGCCTCTCCGACCTTATTTTGGTCGGGTTGCATGCAGGTTCAGTCGGCCCGCAGGCGATTGAACCCGAATGGATGGAGGGTCCTTTCCGGACTCTTCGTTTTGTGGAAACAGCTGTGACTGGATGAGCCATCGGTGGGAAATCGAGACACCTCTACCGGTGAAGTGTAGCCCGAAGGATGCTTGGTTGGTATTACCTACCTCCGACTGAAGGGTAAGAAGCCCATCACCGATCTCCAGACCTCCGGTGGCAGCTGGAAGAGCAAATTCTTCTTCGTTGGGGAGAGTGGGGGCACTGCGCACCGTGGCGAGGGTCCCTCCGATCCATGGCACTTTTGCACTCAGGTCATTTATCCGCCTTGTGGATTTTACTTTTAGCTTTCTCGCTCGCGTCTGTTTTCATTGTTTTGCTTTGGTTGTTTTTATGCGGTCTCACAGGGTGCTTTATTCGATTGGGGTCGACTGAG
Organism: Murraya koenigii; assembly: GCA_025617385.1. Classification (NCBI taxonomy): domain Eukaryota; kingdom Viridiplantae; phylum Streptophyta; class Magnoliopsida; order Sapindales; family Rutaceae; genus Murraya; species Murraya koenigii. The sequence continues at coordinate 21,489,913 of CM046813.1, read as the reverse complement.
CACGTGTGCGGCTACTCTTTCAAGCGAGCTCGTGCGAGGCTGTTGACACCTCGGAGCTTTTGGAGTCAACTTAGTATCAAGTGAAGAAATGAGCAGCGAGGATGCGTGAAATGTTGCATCGGCGTGTGGGGACGGTAGAAGGTGCGAGCACCTCAAAGAGACCTCGGCGGTCGAGTGCTCGCCCCGCTGCTCGAGCCACTTCTTACGCTCGACCAGTCGAGAGGCGGAGGAAGGTCCTCCTCGCGAGGAGACAAAGGACCGTGACCCGGCTCGTCCTTGACTCGCCATGTCGCGAGGAACAACGTCGGCTGACCGTTCAGAGCCTTACCGGAGGGCTTTCAATGAAGAGGCGACCGGCGGGTTCTGGATGAGATAGAGTCCTGCACTCCTCAGCGCTATTCGATATCTTCAGTGACTCTCCTCCGAGCTTTGGCATCTGCGACCGAGGCTTAATGAGATAACTCTAAGTTCAGGAAGAACTTGAGCAAAGGTTCGAAGCTTGGGCGGTGCGAGCAGTGAAGGAAGAAAATCGAAGCTGCTTGGATGAGAATATAAATCTTGCGAGAGAAGGCAGTGATGGCCGAGCTCAAGGTCTCCGGGCTTGAGAGGAGTTGGTCGAGACCAAGAGCAGTGAAGCATGCTCGGAAGGATCCGGACACTCGGAAGTCTTGCTACGAGCAGCTCGTGGAGGAGAAGGCTGCTCGTCTCCAGAGCAAATTGACACTCTGAAGGTCCGACTCACTCTCGGAGTACAATCTTGAGGCGGACTCAGTTATGGTGCCTCATGTATGCTTTTGGGAAGGCATACCAGGCCAGAGCATGTCCGAGGTTGAAGGGTATGTGGTCGAATACATGAGCAATCACGAAGCTACTCGACCAGAGCCCCAGGTGTTGTCGGAGGCTCGCTCCTCCTCTGCCGATGCTCCTCCTGCTTGAAGCTCCTACGGCGTCCCTCCTGCTGCTCCTCCTGCGGATCTTGGCCATCCACTGCTTGCTCCTGAAGGCGCCCTGCTGCTGATCTTGCTCTTCCCTATTGCTGCTTGAATGACTTGGACTCTTTCTTCTTCTTTTTTTTTTTTTTATTTTACATATGTAATCATTTCGAATGAAATAAAAAGATACATGTTTGAACAACTACTATTGAATGCTCGTGTGCACATGCTCTTGCCTTATAAATTGACTTTGAATATGCTTGCTAAGTAAAAATTTTCTAAGTGTTGGACTTCTATTTTCATTTATGCCCAAGTGTAATCTTTGCTAACCATGCATGGTAGAGTTTTGCTCGACTTAGGCTAAAAAGCCTTATATACATTTTACGAGCTCATTTGACTTGCTCGAGCACTGCATTTGGCTCTTGCTAAACAACGTCCGCCTAGAGCTTAGGCCTAGGGACTTTTGGACAAGGGGTTCTATTGAACTCCAGCTCGGGCTGCAATTGACCCTCGCTAGGCACAGTCCCGCCTAAGAGTTAGGCTTTGGGACTTCGGCGCGGCGTTATCTGTGAGTTGCTTACGCTCGGGCCTTTTAATTGACCCTCGTTGAGTGCAGTCCGCCTAAGAATTGGGCTTTGGGACTTCGGTCGTAGCGTTCTTCTTGATCTTACGCCGGGACTGCAATTGACCTAGGCTTGCGATACTCTGCCGGGCACTGCAATTGACCAGCGTCTTCGATGTTACTCCTGCTCGGGCTGCAATTGACCCAGCGTGGCACCGTCCGTTGGGACTTCGGCCAGGAGCTCTTGATCTTGCCGGACTGCATTGACCGAGCTTGCGACACTCGCTCGGGCTGCAATTGACCCAGCGTGGCACCGTCACGCCTAATACTTAGGCTTTGGGGACTTCTGGCCAAGGAGTTCTTCTTGATCTTCTGCTCGGGCCTTTTAATTGACCGGAGTGTCTTCTTGATGTCTACTCCTGCTCGGGCTGCAATTGACCCAAGCGTGGCACCGTCACGCTAATACTTAGGTTTTGGGGACTTCGGCCAAGGAGTTCTTCTTGACTTCTCCTGCTCGGGCCTTTTAATTGAGCGGAACGTCTTGCGATTCTACCTCCTGCTCGGGCTGCAATTGACCGGCGTCTTGCTCAGTCTTGATTGACCGAGCTTGCGCGTCCGCTAATGATTTAGGCTTTGGGACTTCGACTAGGAGTTCTTGAAACTCGCTCGAGCCTTTTAATTGACCGATCTTTTCGATAACACTCCTGCTCGGTCTTGATTGACCGAGCTTGGCCGTCCGCCTAATGACTTAGGCTTTGGGACTTCGGCCGAGGTTCTTCGGATCTTCGCTCGAGCCTTTTAATTGACCGAGCTTTTTGACAACACTCGCTCGGTCTTGATTGACCGAGCTTGGCACGTCCGCCTAATGACTTAGGCTTTGGGACTTCGATCAGGAGTTCTTCGAAACTCGCTCGAGCCTTTAATTGACCGAGCTTTTCGATAACACTCCTGCTCGGTCTTGATTGATCCGAGCTTGGCACGTCACGCCTAATGACTTAGGCTTTGGGACTTCGGCGAGGAGTTCTTACACTACGGTCTTCGTTTTGAACTTACATTATAAATGCTTTTCTTATTCTTACATACATTTATACTCTTACATATCCCATCGTGGGAGAAATATTACATTAGCGTTTTACAATACAAGAAGACCTCTGAAAATACTTCCTCGGGGTTGTGCGTTCCACGGCCTCTTGACCTCTCGTCCATCTGGATGAGCCGGTAGGTATGCTCTCGGTCCTGCTAGTTGAGTGACTCGATAAGGACCTTCCGGTTTGGTCCTAATACGCCTTGCCTTGGGTCGCTTCGTGCTCTGGTTGACTTTCCTCGACACCGATCACCCGCTGGAGCCGGCGAATGTGTACGCTTTTGGTTGTAATAACGAGCCACTCTCTGTTGATACTACGAGATCTTGGCGGCTATCTTTCTCTTTTTCTTCCAGTGAGTCCGAGCTGCGCACATCCGCTCGTTGTTTTGCTCCTCGTTGAAGTGTTACGTCCGGTGTGTCCCCATTCCTATTTCGGTGGGAACCACTGCTCGTGCCCAAATGCCAAGGAGAATGGGGTCTCTCCGATGGCCGTTTTGTGTGTGGTTACGTAGGCCCACAAGACACCGAGCAGCTCGTCCACCAGGCCCTTTTTGCTCGCCCGATCTTGTCTTGAGGCGTTTTATAGTTTTATTCGCGGCCTCTGCTTGCCCATTGGCTTTGTGGGTGTGAGGAGAGCAAAACTTGACTCTATCCCAGATTACGGCGAAGTCTACGAACTTGCCATTATCAAGCTGTCTCCCATTATCGGTGACTAATGCATGAGGAATCCCGTACACTGCAAATCACATTCTTCGAATGAAATCGGTGGTTTTACCTTACGTGATCTTTGCTCGAGGCTCCCACTCGACCCGTTTGGTGAAATAATCAATCGCGACTATGGCATGGGTGGCGGATGCTTTCCCCTCGGCGATGGCCCAATCAAATCTATCCCCAGTTGAGCAAGACGGCCATGGCGAATTCATCACCGTAAGGTTCTCCGGAGGCTGAGTCAGGTGGTTAGCAAAGCTCTGACAACTCTTGCGACTTCTCGTCTTCTCTCGAGCATCTCGGTGCATGCGAGGCCAAAAATACCCTTGCCTCAAGGCCTTGAAAGCCAAGGACCTCGCGCGAGAATGATTTCCACGAGACTCGCTTGTGTATCTCTCCGAGGACGTAATCGGCCTCCTCGTGTATCTCTTCATTACTGCCTTACCTTCGAAGGTAGGCGTCCATCTTCTCCCTCTGCCGAAAGCTCTCGTTGAGGTGATTAGTTACCAATCGTGAGTCCGTTCGAGCTTTATTTCCTCTGCTTTTACTACTGAGGCGAGCTTGACCCGCTATTACTGACCTCATACTCGGCACGATTGTTGGTGACTTGAACTCTAATCTCACGCGTATTGCATCTCAGCCCCTACGGACTTTTGAGCACCACCCTGCTCCTGCTCCACGACTTCCACGGGATCCATCTCTGTGACTATCCATGCGTTAGTTGAGGCTCGGGAGCTTGATGAGGGTTCGCTCTCCGTCTCTTTACCCCTGCCGGTGCACTCGACCACGAAGTCGGCTAAAGGCGTGCTTTTATGGCTGCTCGGGGTTGGTAATTGAGGTCAAACTCAGCTTAACTCCATGACCATTTAACCTGACCTTCCGAGGTCTCGGGTTTGTGTAGAGTTTGCACGAGAGGTTGGTTAGTCGAGTACCACCGCTGAATGTGCTTGAAAATAAGGCCTCGACTTTCGGTGCCGTGACCGAGGCTAGTGCCCACTTCTCCATGGTTGGATCTAGGGTTTACGCTTCAGCAGCGCTCTGCTCGTGTAATAAGCGAGTCTTGTACCCCGATTCCTCCCTTACGAGGCCGGGCTCGTTGCCCGTTGGGATCTGACCAAGTATAGAAGCGAGTACCTCTCACGCTTTCGAGGTGTTAGTGATGGCAGACTTTCAACAAATACTCTTTCAGCTGCTGGAACGCCTCCTCGCATTCGGGCGTCCATTTCGTCTTCCTGCCCTTCTTCATTTCCTGGAAGAAGACTCGGCATTTATCCAGTGGCTCGAGATCACGAACTTTGTTGAGGGACGCTAGCTTGCGGTCGAGACTACTGTATCTCCTTGAGGCTACGAGGGGACCTCATTTCTATCACTGCTCTGATCTTCTCCGGATTGGCCTCGATCCCCCTGTGACTCACCATGAAGCCTAAGAATTTTCCCGAACTCACTCCAAAAGCACATTTTTCGGGGTTTAACTTCATTCGGTACTTCCTTAGGAGTTGCGAAGGTCTCCTCTAGATGCTTTACATGCTCCTCCGCGTCTCTAGACTTGGTGATCATGTCATCTACATATACCTCCATAGTCCGAGCCGATCAATGGCTTGAAAACCTTGTTCACTAGCCTACGATCGTCGCCCTGCATTCTTTAGGCGAAAGGCATGACCTTATGTGATCTGACCTACGATTGGTGATGAAAGTCTGTACACTCCTCGTCCGATTGGTGCATGGGAATTTGGTTATATCCACGAGAATGCATCCATGAAGCTAAGCAACTTAGTGCCTACTAGTAGAATCCACCGGTTAGTCTATCTTCGGTGAGTGGAAAGCTATCTTTCGGGCGAGGCCTTGTTCACATCTGTGAAGTCAACACACATTCTCCATTTCCCATTTGCTTTCTTCACTGACCACATTCGAGATCCATTCGGGGTAGGATACCTCCGTATGAATCCAGCTTTCAGCGACTTTTCAACCTCGCAGTTGATGGCTTCGTATCTCTCTCGGTTACGCACCTCCTCTTACGCTTTCTTGGCTTAGCATCTCTCCGTCTTGCCGGCTGTGACACGCCACTACGGGTCGATCCGGGCATATCATCGATGCGTCCATGCGAACACATCTGCGTGTGCTCGCGAGACATTCCACCAACTTTTCCTTCAACGGCTCACTAAGGCCGAGCCGATTCGGACTTTCTTCTCGGGGTCATCTGCTCTCACCTCGAGCTCCTCCAACTTCTCGCGGCTCTTGCCTTGGTTCCTCGATTCCCCTCGTGTCTAGCGAGGTGATCTGCATAGTTTCTTTGGCGGCTACTGAGTAGCGACTCCTCGCCACCCTTTGGCTGCCTTTCACGACCCCTATAGCCCCGTTTACTCGATACTTTAGGGCTAAGTAATGGGTGGACACCACGCGTTGGCTGATCCTCATAAGCGGCCTCCCTAGAATGCGCTGGTATGGGTTTGGTTTCATCTACCACCACGAAATCCAGCATCATGTTCTTCTCGAAGGCTTCGAGCCCATAGTTCTTGCCAACTTGATGATTCCTAGAGGTATTAGCTTTCCTCCCAGAACTCCTTCGAGGAAGTGCTCGTATGCTCGAGGCTCGCGCTGCTTATTCCTAAATCCTCGAGTGTGGATTTGAAAAGAATATCTACTGAGGCTCCCAGAGTCGACCGAGTATTCGGTCAACTTCACTTATTCGCTACATTGGCTTTTACCACGGGGCATCTTCGGTGGAGTACAGCACCCCTCCTCATCTTCATACATCCACATGATTGGCACTGCAGAACCTTGGCCTTCTTGGCGCGGGAGGCGATGAGCAGGACTTCTCGGTCGGCGTGGCATATCTGCAATAGTTTTCCGGGCCTGTTGGAACTTAGGCCATCGTTGGCCCACTGAAATTACTCTCGTGGATGGTGGCTCAGTATCTATTTCGTAAGCTCGGTCACCTTCCTCGGTCATTGTTCATTCTAAGGTGCCCTCGTCCTACAAACTCATCCGGTATCGATTTATAACTAAATCTTCCACTGGTTTTTCAAATCACGACCTTGTGATGTGGTGTGACCATGGTCTCCATGGAAGCAGCGAGCGCCCCTGCTCACTTGCTTGGTGGCGTGGTCATCGGCGTTGGAGGGCTTAGCGGTCCACGCTCCTCGACCACTTGAAGTATCTCTTGAGAGATACCTTCGACTTCAGTATCTTGTCCAGTAGCGGGGCTCTGTTCCACTACTTGTATTGCCCTATCCTCGGGAAGCTTCTTGGTGGGGTGGCAATGAGCGATCACCCTGTTGTGGCTCACTCGAGTCTACTCGGTGGCTGGTTGCGGGGTATGTGGCCATCGTGACTCCTGTATTCTCTGTGATCCGGCACGGAGACTGCGAGGTGGTTGGGGACCATCCGCGGTGGGGAACTCTACGATATGGGTTGTGCTGAGGCGGCCGGTCTCTCGTTGCCTTTGGAGCCTGTGTCCCTCGGGCGGGGCTCCACTTTCTCCTTCCTTCTTGCTCCGCTGACCTGCTCACTTCTCGGTTTGGCGGCTTTTCTTCTTCGATTACCATATCCGGCTTTACTTGTTCGTGCAGCGTCCAGAATACTGAGCGGATCGAAGGACTCCGCGAGTTATACCATGGTCTCCCATCAGAATACCATCCTTTAATCCTCTCGGAGCTTGGGGATGGTTGAGCGCACCAAGATCTAGGACCGATCTATGGTATCTTTTGATAAACTCCGGAGGGACTCTCCTTCTTTACGCCTCGCCCGGCGGCTCCATCATGTCATCCTCGAGGGTCACTGCGCCCGGAATTGTTCTGCGAACTCCCGCACATCTGTTCAAAACTCAAAATGCTTCCCGGTGGAGTCTGCGGTACCATTCTCTGCCCTTCCCTCGAGAGTGGCGGGAAGGCCACGCACCTCTGTCTTGGCGACGGACCTTGCACCCTGTCATGTCGTTGAACCGCTCTATATGTACTAATGGATCACTCTTTCCGAATATTTCGGATCAGGAAGCGAAAGTCACGTGGGATCGTGACACCCATGATCTCAGGAGAGTGGAGATTCGTTGTCGAGCATTATTCGCCGACTTGGACTCTTTCGGTTCCCAGAAGATCTTCCATGACTTGTGCCAACTGCGTACCTCTCCCTCCGACTCCTCACTTACGAGAGGTTGGGGTCATATCCTGCAAATGTTGGCGAGACCCCTTTCCTCCATGTTTGTTTCTTCTCTCACTTGCAGCATTTGGTGCCCTAGGTCTTTGGGCTTCATCTCCGCATTTTCCGAACATGAGCATTCCCTCAGTTGGACTCGGGACATCGTTACATGCTTTTCTCGTCCTTCCACGAATTCTTATAGCAGGGAGGTCGGAATATCCATCTGTTTTCCATCCGATCCATTCTTTCCTGGATCTCCACATTACGGGCCTCATTAGCCACTTCTCTCAAAGTTACTAGATTCTTAGGACTTACTCCTCTTGATTGTTTCCCTCATCGTTGTGTTGTGTGTCTTGAATGTATTAGGAAATCGGGCTTTTGTGCCGATCCCACGATCGCGCCGAAAGATGTTGATGCAATTTTTCCGCGTGCCTCAGCGAGTGCTTGAACCTTCCAGCGATGCCTCGCAAGCGGCCGAGCGGGACTGTCCGAACCTTACGCTCGTGGATTCGAGCGATGCCTCGATCCTTACGCTCGCGATAAGCTCGGCGGGATTACCCTCCGTCCTGTTCATCTGTCTTCTTGAGCGGAGATCTCCGGACTGTACTCACTGAAACCGGGTCGAGGTCGCCGGGCGTGTTCGGCGAAACCCTCCGAGCGTTCAAGTCGATGTCGGGTTTGTCTTTTGGTATCTCCCTTAATGAGGGAGACCGGAAAGATGAAAGGGGTATTATTTCGCCCCCCCTTTTTGGATAAGTATGGTGTTTTCAGAAAATCAAATGAGAGAGATTAGAGTAGGAAGAACCTGTTTGAGCTTACAGATCCTTTTGTCTCTCAAAAAATCCAACCCTCTGTGAATTAGAAATGCCAACCTTTGAGAATCAAATTCTTCAACCCTTGTAACGTTCTCCTTCAGTTCCTTTTATACTCCATTTTTCCCGCTCTTTCCATTTCCAGGCTGTCCACTCCCACGCTAGTGGTATCTGGGTCCCTCTGACAGCTGGGATTGGCGGAATATTCCCTAGGGATGAGCGGCTGTCCCCTTAACCCGATTCACGTGGCCAGATCACCATGTCGGGCAAGTGCGCTAGGAATTATTACACCTTGGAGGCATGTGCCGGCCACCGGCAACAGTATCGCCACTATAACATGTGGGGCCCTGGTGAGACATTAAAAGGTGTGCCGGGATTCCGAGAAAACGGGTCGGGTCTTGCCCAGCTGTGCTCGTGGATCTCTGCGAGCAGGAAAGATGTGCTCGGTTCCTTACCTTGACCAACTTTTACCTGAGGAACGACCTCGAGCAGGCGAAGGAGTGCTTAGCTTTCGACCTTGACCAGCTTTGACCCGGGACGACCTCGAGCAGGCGATGGAGTGCTCGGGGCTCGAGCAGCTCTGAATCCCTCGACCTTGACCATCTTTGACTAGAAGGGATGCTCAAGCTAGGCTGTCCTCGGGGTGTTTTACTCGAGCTGGAAAGGCTTCGAGGGGCCTGTCCGATATTACCCAAACAATAAGGATGAAGAAAAAGGATAAAGAATATTAATGATTAACGAAATTTGGATGCAAATTGATTTAGTAGAAAAACAGTTAGTGGGATAGTAATATTTCATGTAAAGGAAAGTAAATGCTACACCTAAGGTTAAGAGAAAGGATCATAATATCCTTTGTCCTAATTAATTTAAAAAATTTGATTCTAATATTTTATGAAAAATAAAAATATAATTATAAAATAAATATAATAATATATATTTTAAATAATCTCAATATTTAAAATATATTTTAATATTTTACAATTTATGAGAAATAATTTATTATATTAAAGTAAATTTTATAACAAATATAAACATACTATTAAAATAAATATATAAAAAATTAAAAATATTTTGAACATTATATAAAATAATTTTAATATTGTTAATAAATAAATTATATTTTATTAATTTAAAATTGTATTTAACCCAAAGATTTATTTAAGATAAATTAATAGTTTCATTTTTGAAATTATTTCAAATATTTTAAAAATTTTAATATTACTAATCTATTAGATAGATTAAATTGTTTATATTATTTTATATTTATTAAAAAATTTATAGTCATTCTTTTTAATAACTATTCACAAGATATTATGACATAAAAAAAATCTTAGTGCTTTTTTTTAAAATTTAAAAATTTATATGACCATTTCTCTAAATATTTAAAGTATATATAAATCACGGTGGAGAAATTATTTAAATAATTTCTCAATTAAAAATTTACAGAGAAGAATTTCGATGGGTATTTGAGTCTTTTACCAATTATCATGATTAGCCCTTGGCCCTGAAACGTTTGTGAGAAAAGTTTTAAAATGCGTTAATTGTTTTTACTTTTAACGATAGTGGCCTTGAAAGTTCTTATATTTTATTACAAATTAATGCTAACAAGAAAAGGCAAGATCATATTCCACAAAAGCAAAACAACCAGCTGGAATCTTTTATTAAACTACAAATTAAAGAGGATTCTTTTGATAAGCTACAAATTAAAGTGAAATCTTTCATTAAACTACAAATTAAAGTTTAAATATTTAAATACAAGTGCGTTAGACGATTAGGCTCTTTTATTAAAGGCAAGTATAAAGTAGTCAAGAATCGAATCTCTATTGCCTAGTTTTTTTAAATTCTTGTTTTATTATTTGTTAGAATAATTTTTGGTCAGTACAATTGGGTCACTAATCATTATTCAGAATTATTGTTCTCTTTCGCAGCAGATTCTGCTCATCAAACTCCTAATGAAAATTATAGAATTCTTCTCCGAAGAATGTTTTTCCGTTAAACAACCTTTTGAGAATTTTGATCTTTGGATCGAATTTCAATGAATGTGTTAATTAATAATAAAAAAAAATTCATTACACATAGTCGATGCTACAAACTACTTTTTGCGAAGTTGATTTTGAAATTGAAGGCGCATTCGGTATTGATTTATAATTTTTATTTTCATAAAATTAAAATAAGAATGAAAATGATGTTTTTAAGTTGTTATATTTTAATTTAGATGTGTTTGGTATTATTTTTTGTATTATGTATTTTTAAAATAAAAATAGTAATATATATTCGGTAGACTAACGTACATCCAATTACAATAAACCTCATTATAGTCACTAAACAAATTTTATTACCATAAAGAGGTAATAAAGTGTATTTATAAAAGTTATTGTTTTTCTTAGTGTAAGTGATATAAATGTTAAGTATGTTGTATATTTAATAATTAATTAATAGAGCATATCAAATAAAATATTAATATATATTTATACAATGTTAAGAATATGCAAAGTGAAGTATACAATTTGCATTATTCTTAGTATTTTCTCTCAATTAAATTTTATAAGTACTGTTTAATGATTTGATAACAACTCTAAATTAAGAATAAATCATTGTTCTAAACAACTTTCAAAAATGTTTTTTTCAATCATTTAATGTAACTTTAGTTACACCTTAATGCAACTAAATGACTTTTTTTTTAGTAATATATAAATAATTATTATTATGTGAAAGTAAGTTACGAGATTTAAAAAATTTATAAGGAGTTTATTCTTATTTATATCTAACCCATATTAGAAATAAATTTTTTTGTGACTATATGGAGGTTATTCTTATATAAAATATTATTATAGTGATATTTTACCGTAATTAATTTATAACATATGAAAAAAAAAATTAACATACACTGTCCCTTGGGATGTTGCTCTTGAGTGGCCATGTGTCCGCGAATGTTTTTTGTTTCCACAGTCACCATTTAAATCTTCTAAGGGAAAAGATATTGACACACTCAAATCTTAAAGCAATATGGTAAAATGTCTCTATAGTGATACTCTATATAAAAATAATGGTTATTTAATTATAAAAGATTTTGATCCCATGTTAGTTATAAATAAAAATAAATTCTATATTATAATAAATAATATTTTTTTAAAATTCTGTCTTAAGGAACTTATCTCTATGTAGTAATAATTATCTGTAATATAAAAAAAATATATTTTATATTAGATTAAAGAAACTTGCCCCTATATAGCATTTAAATAATGAGAGAAAATTATTAATGAGAATGCAAATAATTAGAGAACTTTAAGATGACTTTGTACATTCATAATAATAGTAGATAGATATGTACTAATTTTTTAATATATTGAATTTGATATGCTCGATTAGTAAATTATTAATGTAAACAGATTTTATCTCTATATACTTTTACTAAAGATAATTAAGTCATAATAATACTTTTTGTAACTACATCTCTATTTCTTCTTCTTCATAATAAATAAGTTTCGTTCAAACATTATGACTGTATAGGGGGCACACCCAATTGAAAGAGTATCCCAATTAAAATTGTCCCAAAAAAAAAAAAATTTCGGCAAAGGTAATTACTAATTGTTTTTACTTATCAAAAGTTAGTGGCACACTGGCACGTCTGTATTAGTGCACTTGTAAGCGAAGTTGTCATATGTACTTTTCAAGTGCTGACAAGAAAAGTAAAGATCGTGTTACATATGCGATGATCTTTTCTAAAGGCAATTACAGTAGGTCCCGAATCTGACGTGTCTGAATCTTTTAAAAATTTTTTCCAGTATAACGGACTGAGGTCATTACTAAAATTTCTCTTCCACAGGCCACAGTAACTTCAGTTAATCAAACTCAATCTGGTTTTTCTGCTTATCAAAATTCCAAAGTATGGGAAGCATTTTCCAAATCACATGCGATGGTGCTTTTTTCAACTGTTGCTTTGATTGCTTTCTTGGAAAAGCAGAATACATACGTAACCTCCAAGATAATGTAACAGCCTTGGAGACTGAATTGGGAAAACTAATCGCAGCAAAGAACGATGTAATGATGAGGGTTGTCAACGCTGAACGGCAACAAATGAGAAGGCTGCACCAAGTGCAAGTGTGGCTTTCGAGGGTGGAAGCTGTTAAAATTGAAGCTGATGAATTTATTAGAGACGGCTCTCAAGAAATTGAAAAATTATGTGTTGGAGGCTATTGTTCTAGGAACTGCACGTCAAGCTACAAATTTGGGAAACAAGTGGCTAAAAAGCTACGAGATGTGGAGACTTTAATCAGCGAAGGAGTTTTTGCGGCGGTGGCTGCTGAGGTGGTACCTGAGAGAACTCTAGAACCCGTAGCAGATGAAAGACCTACTGAGCCAACAATAGTAGGCTTGCAATCACAACTTGAACAAGTTTGGAGATGTCTTGTGGAAGAATCAGGGGGAATCATTGGCCTCTATCGCATGGGCGGTGTTGGTAAAACTACACTATTGACCCACATCAACAATAAATTTCTTGCGAGTCCCACCAAATTTGAGTGTGTGATTTGGGTCGTAGTTTCAAAAGACCTGCGACTTGAAAAAATTCAAGAAGATATTGGCAAAAAGATAGGTTTATTTGATGATTCATGGAAGAATAAAAGTGTCGATGAGAAAGCTGTAGACATCTTCCGGAGTTTAAGAGAGAGAGATTTGTGTTGTTATTGGATGATTTATGGCAGCGGGTTGATTTAACAAAAGTGGGTGTTCCACTTCTCAGCCCGCAAAACACTACCTCAAAAGTCGTATTCACAACTCGTTTCATTGATGTTTGTGGTGGGATGGAAGCTAACAGGAAGTTTAAAGTGGCATGCTTATCAGAAGAGGATGCCTGGGAACTGTTTCGAGAAAAAGTTGGGGAGGAAACTCTTGAGAGTCATCATGATATCGTTGAGCTAGCCCAAACTGTGGTCAAAGAGTGTGGTGGTTTGCCACTCGCACTTATTACTATTGGTCGAGCTATGGCCTACAAAAGGACAGCCGAGGAGTGGAGACATGCAATTGAGGTGTTAAGAAGAACAGCTTCAGAGTTTGCAGGTTTGGGAAAAGAGGTGTACCCTATTTTAAAATTCAGCTATGATAGTTTGCAGAATGATACGATTAGATCTTGTTTCTTATATTGTTGTTTATATCCTGAAGATTATGCCATTCTTAAATGGGACTTGGTTGATTGTTGGATTGGCGAGGGATTTTTAGAAGAATCTGACAGGTTTGGTGCAGAAAACCAAGGATACTATATAGTGGGCACTCTTGTTCATGCATGTTTATTAGAAGAGGTAGATGATTATAGAGTGAAAATGCATGACGTTATTCGTGATATGGCTCTATGGATAGCTTGTGAGATTGAGAAGGAGAAGAGAAACTTTTTGGTTTATGCAGGTGCTGGATTAAAAGAGGCACCGGATGTTAAAGAATGGGAAAATGTGAGAAGATTGTCGTTGATGCAAAACCAAATTGAAATTCTGTCAGAGGTTCCTACATGCCCTCATCTCCATACTTTATTTCTTGCCTCTAATGGTAATTTGAAGATGATCACCGATGGCTTCGTCAAATTTATGCCTTCTCTCAAAGTTTTGAAGATGTCAAACTGTGGGGTTTTGGATAATTGGAAAATACCTTTCGCGATGTCAAACTTGGCTTCACTACAACTTCTTGATATTTCACATACCGACTTAGAAGAGTTACCAATAGAGTTAAAGTTGCTGGTAAAAATGAAATGTTTGAATTTGAGATGGACAGAATTATTAATTACAATTCCACGGCAACTAATATCAAACTTTTCAAGTTTACGTGTGTTGAGAATGTTCGCTACTGGCTATGGAAATTTTCATGAAGCATCAAATGACAGCTTTTTATTTGGCGGGGGTGAAGTTTTAGTACGGGAATTGCTCGGTTTGAAATATTTAGAGGTATTGGAGTTGACCTTGGGAAGTTATCGTGCTCTCCAAATTTTTTTGAGCTCAAATAAGTTAAAAAGTTGTATTCGATCTCTTTTTCTCCATAGGGTCGGAGATACAAAGTCGATTGATGCTACGGCTTTCGCAGATCTAAAGAACCTCAATGAATTATGCATTTATTGGGGTAAGACGTTGGAAGAATTGAAGATTAATTATATAAAGATAGTACAAAAATGGCGGGAACCTTTTGTTTTCCGCGGCCTTCACCGTGTTGATATAAATGGGTGCAATAAATTGAAAGATTTGTCATTCCTGGTTTTTGCTCCCAACCTCAAGTTTCTTTCGCTATACGATCGCAGTGCTATGGAAGAAATAATCAGTGTTGGAAAATTTGCTGTGGTTCCTTGGATGATGGGACATATAAGCCCTTTTGAAAATCTCCAAAGGCTTGATTTAGGAATCTTGCCAGATTTGAAGAGCATCTACTGGAAGTCATTGCCTTTCACACATCTGAAAGAAATGGTGGTACGTAGGTGTGATCAGCTTAAAAAGCTTCCGCTTGATTCCAACAGTGCAAAAGAGCGTAAATTTGTTATTCGAGGGGAAGCAGACTGGTGGGACCGTCTTCAATGGGAGGATGAAGCCACTCAAACTGCTTTTCTTTCCTGTTTCAATCTTATTAATATAAAATCCTGAGCGAGGATTGCAAAATTTGATTTCTGGTGAGTGCTTTTTGCTGAACTCTCATATATATTATCGTTTTTGCTTCATGCAAAAGACTTGGTCTTTTTTTCTCCCTCTATATATATATATATTTTTTTTTTGACTTCTGCAAATCACAATGAAGTGTTGAATTATATGGAATTAATGCTTTATAGATTTGCCTGCACTGCCATTTTTTTTTTTTTTTGGCAATTGATGCTCTGGTTTTTACTTTTTTGTTGGCAAATTTTGCTCTGTTTTTTCAGATTGATGCTTTATTTATACCTTCTCAGTGATTTAATTTCCTGTCAAAAGAACAAGAGAAGAATATTTGAATTAAACTAATGCTCACATAAATTTTTTTAGTTGCAGTAAAAAGATATAATTAGAATCTGAAATACACACCTCTAGAATGTATAGAATTAAACCGATAAAATAGTAAGTATAGTAGCCCTCTTTACAGAAAATGAAGTGAAAATGTAATTCATGTGATTTAATTAATTTATAATAAATATCAATAAAAGTGTATTTGAAAATAAAGGTAACATTATAAATTTATACTATTAGTGGGGTTATTGGTTATTAAAAAAAAAAAGGAAATAAATGGTACATATTGAATATAGTAGAGGAGAAATTGACTATCTCTTTATTTTTTTAATAGAAAATTAATGTCATTTTACTTACAAATATAAACTTCTAGTCGTTCTAGATATTTATAGTAGGTTTGAATCTGAGCCCATGAAACGACAATGACGAATTAATGAGAATGAGGATCTGCAATTTAGTCATGAAAAATTAGTAATTAAACACGACTAAATTTCAGTTTTCTATTTCTAATTTCTTTGGGTGCCTGAATTTTTTCTCCCTTTTTTCTTATTACAAGTGTATAATTGTAAGTGCGGCCGATTTTATTTTCAGATAATAAAATCGGGCAGTATCAAAAAAATTTAAACATATATATAATATCTAGTCAGGGAAAATTATTTTAATCCGAGCTTAGAATTGAGAATTAAAGTTATGGAAAAATTTAAACATATATATAGTATCTGTTTGGTGAATTTTTTTTAATCGGAGCTTAGAATCCAAGATTAAAGTTCCGTGTCATATCTCAATCTTTAAGTGTAAACTGATTTACGATATCATAAATCCTTCTTGAATTGTAATCCCACGTTCTAAGCCCAGATTTAATACTCTCTGTTCAATTGGGTTGTCTATAATTTTGAATTTGAAGAAGCTTCACTTAAAATATAATATCATGAGTAGCCCTAGAAACTTTAATAAAAATAATAATAAAAAATACCATAAGAGAACTCATAATTGTTCCGATATTTATAAATCGGTGGCCCCTCAGAAATTTAACTGAAAGTGCCAATCAGAGAAAAGTCTTCATGCACAAAAGACTTTGAGCCATTCATTCTTCAAAGTGAAACAGGGGATATACAAAAGAGTAAGACATGTCATTCATTGTTTGTTTGCTGCATTCTCTTTCATCTTGTTAATTATTGAAGACAGGTTGTTCATTACATGTACTTTTCAAATGTGGAACCGCAGCTAAAGTCACTATTTTAATTTGGAACTAAATTAGAGGCCATGTATAGAATTTATAACATTAAATTGCAGTGAGCACTAACTTTTATGTTTATCTAAACTGTTTAAATTTAAGACAAATTATGGCATAAATGAGAATATACAAGAACATTTATGATGTATAACAAAAGAGTTAGTGTTGAATATATTAGTTTGTTAAGGTAGTTAGCTGACATGGCAGCTTATATCAGCAAGTCAATAAGGTTATTACCTGTAGCTTCCAAATCTATTATTTAGTTGTATCAGTTTGTTAATCATTAGCTAATCATTGGGTCATTCTTTTCACGTGTATTAGCTTAGTGATGAACTTTTTGGATACATGTATAAATACTCATTGTACTCAAATTCAGATTAATGAGATTTGATGATTTGCTCTCAATATATTTTCGTTCAAAGTTCTTCAGTAACCAAACAATCCTAAACTATCAAAATGCCATAATCAATCAATTGTCATGATTTCATCAAGCTTAAACTCACATACATCATCGACAATGGTTGGGTAATGACCGAGTAGCCCCCCACCCCAAGACAATCCAGTCAGAACAGAAGACCTAGTCGATAGCACGAAGGCACCCCTGCCCGGCGCCAAAGCTGGTCGAGGTCAGGTGTTCCAAGACTGGTCGTATCCCGAACTCCTCATTCTGCTAGGTATAAGAGGCCCTCAGCCACCGACCCAGACCTGGTCGCATTACGGGAGGTGCCATGGATTGAGGGAGGCCAAAAGCTCGAGCAGAGCAGACCTGGGCGTGGCGGTCCCTTATCCCGATAGCTTATCACGACGATTAATGATCTGACAGGCACCCCATGTCATGAGGCTCCATCCCTGTTACCAATGGCCGGTGCACGCCTCCACAGTGTCATCATTTCACACACGCGTACACGGCACCATCTTTGGGTCATGGGAACCCATACCCGCCTGACATCCCACGTCCCCAAAGCGTGTCACAGCAACCCTAGCTGTCAAAAGGGCCCAGGCACAATTAATGCAGAGGGCGGCTGTCTAAGTAAAAAAGGGTCGGAAAACGGGAGGATAAATACCAACCGAATGACAAGGTAAAGGGACTTTTTTTTGGATTACTTTTGGACCTTTGGGACTTTATTCTTCTTTCTTACTATATTTTCCTTCTTAAGATCAAAAACACAAAAAAAAAAAAAATTCAACAAGAAAGAAACCGTCAAGAAACTTAGATTTTCTCTGTTATTCTTCCTTTTTTAAACGCCTTATCTTTCTAGTCCCTCAAACCAAGAGGGATACCAAAAGAATTAACCCGATCACTGACTTAAGCGTCGGAAGATTTTCGTTGGAAAAATATCCGGTGACCCCTGACATCCTTTTGTGGACGTAGGTCAGAGCAAAATCACTGTTCCGGTAGAGGAAAAAGACAAGGATCAGTGAGGGAGCCCTGCTCGAGCAACAAGCGAGCAGAAGCCTATAGCATCATCAGGGAGCGTGCAAAAAACAGCATCAACAGACAATGTCATCCTTTACCTTCACAACTCCAATTAAACTTGACAGATTTGGGAGATTGAATTTGAATCGAATATAAAGGTATAGTTTTCATTATTATTTGCAGAACATATTTATTTGGATGACCAAACCTATTATGCAACAACTGCATTGACTTACTACTTGAAGTTAAACATCTTACAAGATGTTTATTTATACTGACAAGACTTTGATTATTCAATTTTTGTAGAGTGTACAATTGCATTATTTGAAAAAAATAGATAGCATTGACTCAGGCTTTGAAATTGAGATTCCAGAATTAAAGAGAGTTAAGACTTCGGAATTAAAAAGAGTTTCATCTTGAGACAATAATTTAGAGAGTCCATCTTCAGTAATTCCTTATGCTAGTAAGGTTCCCTCATCAAGTCCGCACTCATCCCATTCATTTTTCTCTTTGTCATCCACACAACATCCACACATACTTCCAAATCCTAGTCCACCTATAATATCTTCTCATCCTATGATTACCATAGCTAAAACTTGTATGTACAAACCAAAAACTTATTTAGCAGTCTCTCAAGATCTTGAACCAATTAATGTTAAAGCAACCTTACAAGATCCCAAGTGGTTTAGATATATAAGAAGAGTTTGACGCTTGGCAAGAAAACAAACTTGAACTTTGGTTCCTGCCACAGTGGCTGGCAAAATTAATGGTAACAAATGGGTTTATAGGGTAAAATATAACCTTGATGGCAGTGTATCCAAGTATAAGGCACGCTTAATTGCTAAGGGCTTTCATCAAACCCAAGGGGTTGATTACTTTGAGACCTTTAGCCTTGTTATCAAGCCTTGTATAGTCAGAGTAGTTTTCAGTTTAGCAGTCATGCATTATTGGCCTATAAGGCAACTAGATGTGAATAATGCATTCCTTAATAGAGTGCTTACTAAATATGATTTTATGCATCAACTAGAGGGCTTCTAGACTTCACTTATCCTTCCTATATTTGTAAACTTAATAAGGCATTGTATGGTCTCAAGCAGGCTCTACGAGCCTAGTATGATAGGTTAAAAGAATCACTTGTTCAGTGGTCTTTCAAAGCTTCAAAATTTGACACTTATTTGTTTCTTAAGCATACTAGGCAAGAGATATTACGTATCCTTATCTATGTGGATAATATTTTAATCACTGGCTCTAGTTCCAAGTTTATTGCAGCAATTATTCAACAACTAATTTCTGAAATTCGGCATCTAAATTCTGAATATATTTTGAAAGACTTGGGAGAATTAAATTATTTTCTAAGCATTGAAGTTACCCCATCTATGTGCAAGATGTTTATATTTCTTAAACTAAATATATTGGTGATATCTTTAAGAAGGAAAATATACTAGAAAGCAAATTGTGTATTACACCCATGAGTATATCAAATAAGTTGCATAAAGACAGAGGTGATCTATTTGAAAATCCATCATTATATAAAAGTATTATGGGATCTCTTCAATATGTTTTGCTCACTAGACCTGACATAGCTTTCACTGTGAATAAGCTTAATGAGTTCTTAGTGAAATACAAGCTAAGTAACCCAAGAGAGGGATGAATTGAGGTTTTAAAACTTAAGCTAAGTAAACCACACAATAATTAATTCTAATGCCTTAATGGAATCAAGAACAATAAATTTAAAAATGCTAAAAATAAAAGAGTAAAGAAAGAGAGAATAAACAAAAGGATTTTTACGTAGTTCAGCAATTTCTGCCTACATCCACATCTCAAAGCTCATCGGGCTTGAGGATTTCACTATCCAAGCCTCCCAAGACTTCAAGCTCTTACAACTGACTTCTAAGGTGTCAATAAACCTTTACATCAAGTGATTATCCTCAATCTCTTGACCCATGTGTATCCCAACACTTACAGCCACTCAACTTGATTTTACAATATGGTTTACAAATGATTTCTCTCCACACACAATATGTGTTTACAATTAAAAATTCAAAGTGTATTTCAATAAAATGATTACAAGTTTAAAGCTCAAGAACAATTATATACTCAATAGCCAGCTCAAATACAACTCTTGAGATTCTTTTTTTGCTCGAATCTAAGTGTAACCAAACACTTACAACCACTTAACTTGATTTTACAATATGGTTTACAAATGATTTTTCTCACACACACAATATGTGTTTACAATTAAAAGTTCAAAGTGTATTTCAATAAAATGATTACAAGTTTAAAACTTAAGAACAATTGTATACTCAATAGCATGCTCAAATACAACTCTTGAGATTCTTTTTTTGCTTGAATCTAATTGAGCATTTTATAGTAGTAGTTGAAAACTAGCAGTTATAGACTTTTTAATTCTTAACGGTTCGCCATTTTCGTGTAATCGGATCATTGTTAATTTTCAGTAAATTATGTTGCTATCTGGACACTGTCAAATCGCCGTTAATTTTTCGTCTGTTAGTCATTATGCTACAGTGACAAACAGTTTCGCTACAGTAGTAAATAGTTTCGCTACAATGAAATATTCTTAAAAATACAGTTTTGACCCAAACTTTCAAAAACAGAAATATAGCCCAAACTTTTATGAAGTCATTCTAAAATGTCCATTTTCAGGATTTTAAAGTTTTCAAAACTTTTTCAATTTAATCCATAAACTTGAAGACAACTAATTTAATAAAATTATTTTTTTTAAAATATAAAAACCTTTATATTAAGCTAGTGAGATTATAAAATATATACATTTTCTATTTTACCTATGATACGTAGTTTGTTATCATCAAAATCAAATTATTGTATAACCGTATAGGTGAACAATCTCCTCTTTTTTAATGATGACAAACACTCTATGCATTTTCATATTTTCAACTAACAAATATAAATTTCCCATGAGTATATGAGATATATGATTCATAAACAATATGTGCAACAAATTAAAACTCTCCCTAAATATATCATAAAATGTCAAATACACTTCAACTTCAAAATGCATATAGTTCTCCCTCTTTTGACATCATCAAATTTTAAACAATAAGACATCTCCCCTTATCAATTTCCAAGAGGTAACTAATGTATACAAATTTTAAGATATCCAAAAAATATATATATATCATAAGAATATGTTATTATCAATCCAAGCTTCATAATTGATAATCACATTTTAGAAATGAAGTGCATTAAGGATCTAATGTGACATTTCAATTCATAAATCTTATATATGACAATATCACCAAGCGTATGTATTTCTCCCCTTTTCAACATCACTTAAAGCAAGTATGTAATGCATATTCAATCATTTGTCAAAAAAAAATTCGAAACAAAATGCATTCATTCACAAAAAATAGATATATACAAAATCAACTTCATCAAAACATATCATGAATTTTGACCTTGTATAAAAACTCCCCTTAAGTATGTGCATATGTTAAAAAAAAATGAATTAATAAGTTTTAAATTTTAAAAGCTCTCTCTACAAATATGCATGTGTTTCATAAAACTTTTTCAACACAAGTACTTCAAAAGTATATTCACAAAAATCAAACTATATTCAAAATTGCATAAGTTAATACTTCATTCTATACTTCAAAATACATTTAATTCATTATCTCCCCCTTAAGCATGTTCTCCAATGTCATACATTGATATAGATATAAATGTCTCAAATATATTTGAATGCATGAAAGATGACGATAGACAATTAAGAAAATGAAATCAAAGATCATACAATCATCAAAATCAAACAAATCCGTCATGATAAGTTAGCATGCTATCATCATATATATCCAACCATCATGATAATGCATTCAATGTTATACACAATGATAATTCAATCATATAAAAAAATACATAATGGCATAATCAATTATCACAAATCTAAATCATAATGATAATATAATCATGTAAGTATACATATATGATTTCACAATTTTAAGTTATTATCCATCCATTATGATATGAGAATGCTCAACATAATTAACAGCAAGATAATCTTATCTACAACATACTAAGACACTTAATGTAATGATATTATAAGACAAGTATGAAACATTTACTAAGAATAAAGTAAATGACAATCACTTATAATCAATGAGACAAGAATTGTTACCAAAACAATTAAATCATCTTTCCTCATCATTTTCTTCTCACGTCATGATCTAGTGATTATCTTCACAAGCTTTCATCAAGGAACTCTCCATCATTCCTTGATTGTTGTACCTACAAAAATATTCAAATTGTGCTCTTTGGTACGCAAACATTCTTTGGGTACTTGAATATTAGCAATGGCTCCCTTTGGAACCCAAACACATTTAACTCCATAATATGCATTTTTCTTAATAGGACATCTATAACTCACGTGGTAGTTTCCATTGCAAAAATGACATACTTGATCATTAACGGATGTATTATTCACAAAAAAAATTCTTATAATACTTTTATTTCAAATTTGGCTCATAACCAATTCTTCCCTTGTCAAATACACATTAATGTGAATCAAGTAAATTGTCCAACATCTTTTGCCTATTGGTGAATTTTAAGACAACATCACTAAGTTCAATATTCTTTTTCTTGAGCATTACATTTTTCTTTTTCAAATCATTTACATGTACTTTTAAATTCTCATGTGAAGTGTTAGGTTTCTTATTTAATGATGTAATCCTAATATGCAATGTTTTATTTTTTAAATCAAGTCCTTTAATCTTTTCATTAAAGAACCATTACATTTTTGCAAAATATCATTTTCAATTGTAAGCTCTACCATTTTTTTAAGGCATGCATTGTTTTTACCAATTTTCATCCAATTACCATATAACTCTTTAAAAGTATCATATAATTCATCATAGGTAAGAAAATCATTTATCTCATCAAACTCGTCGAATGATTCATCCCCAAATGCCATAAGAGCTAGGTTTGACACTTCTTGAAGTTCTTCATCACCACTTGATTCCTCATCACTGTCATCCCATGTAGCCATCATGGCTTTCTTCTTGAGTTTGTTGAGGAGAGGGCATTTCGACCGAATGTGTCTAGGCTTCTTACATCATAGCAAGTGATAGGTTCCTTCTTTTTCTTTTAATTCTTGTAGTTTCTAAACTTCCTTTGTTTATTTGTTTTCTTGTAAAATTTTTTGAATATTCTTGTCAACATAGCCATTTCTTCATCATCCAGCTCGCTTTCCTCTTCACTTTCATGCTTTGAAACTTTGAGAGTAATGCTCTTTTTCTTTTTTTCCTCATTTCCTTTTTCAGCTGCTAAGTCTACCTCATAGGAAATAAAAGCCAATTAAATCATCAGTAGGTAAGATATTTAAATCCTTAGATTTTTCTATGATATACTTTTAGGTCTCCATTTAGTGGGATGAGACTTAATGATTTGCTTAACTTTTTCACTGTTTGAAAAAGTTTTTCCTACGGCTCCTAAAGTATTCACAATGTCTGTAAATCTAGTATACATGGTATAGACACTTTCATTTTATTCCATTTGAAATAGTTTATATTGTCTAATGTATATGCTAATTTTAGACTCTTTAACTTGATTTGTTTCCTCATAGAAAACTTCAAGTTTGTTCCAAATTGACTGAGCACTAGAACAACTTGAAACTCTATGAAACTCTTGTTTATCTAGAGCAAAAAATAAGGCATTCAGGGCTTTGAAATTTAGAGAATCTTTTCTCTTTTCGACTTATTCCATTCACGTGATAGTTTGGGGATATCTTCCTCTTGTTCATTTTTAGTAGAAGGCATGAATGGACCAATATAAACAATTTCCCAAATTTCGTAATCTAAGGCTTACAAATAAATTCTCATCCTAGTTTTCTAATATGGGTAATTGTTACCATAAAAAAATGGAGGTCTAGTGGTGGATTGACCTTCCATAAATGTGGAACTAATTTGGATTGCCATTGATGTTTAACTCTAGATGGTTAAGCCTACCCAAGAGCACCTCACTTTGATACCAAATGAAATACAAGCTAAGCAACCCAAGAGGGGGGTGAACTGGTTTAAAACTTAAGCTAAGCAAACCATACAATAATTAATTCTAATGCCTTAATGGAATCAAGAACAATAAATTTAAAAATGCTCAAAATAATAGTGTAAAGGAAGACAGAATAAACACAAGGATTTTTACGTGGTTCTGTAATCCCCGCCTACATCTATATCTCTAAGCACACCGACCTTGAAGATTTCACTATCCAAGCCTCCTAAGGTTTCAAACTCTTACGATTAACTTCCAAGGTATCAATAAACCTTTACACCAAGAGATTATTCCCAATCTCTTAACCTAAGTGTATCTCAACACTTACAACCACTCAACTTGATTTTACAATATAGTTTACAAATGATTTCTCTTACACACACAATATGTGTTTACAATTAAAAGCTCAAAGTGTGTTTCAATAAAATGATTACAAGTTTAAAGCTCAAGAACAATTGTATACTCAATAGCAAGTTCAAATACAACTCTAGTAGGAGTTGAAAACTAGCCGTTATAGACTTTTTGAGTCTGAATGGTTTGCCATTAACTTGTTGTCGGATCGCTATTTTGACTTGAACAAGTTACTGTTGGACTGTAATTCAAATAGTCAATTCCGTTTACTGTTGTCAGTTAGCCGTTAACTTATCGGCTGGCTGTTTTCGTATTGTTGGATTGCCATTAATTTTAGTAAAATATGTTGCTCTCTGGACATTGTTGGATCGCCGTTAATTTATTATCGGTTAGCCATCATGCTACAGTGCCAAATAGTTTTGCTACAGTAGTAAATAGTTCGCTATAGTGCAATGTTCTTAAAAATACAGTTTTGACCCAAACTTTCAAAAACTATAATATAACCTAAACCTTTATGAAATCATTCTGAAATGTCCATTTTTAGGATTTTAAAATTTTTAAAACTTTTTCAATTTAATCCATAAATTTGAAAACAACTAATTTAATAAAATTATATTTTCTTTAAATATAAAACCTTTATATTATGAAAATAATTATTTATTTTAAAATGTCTTAAAATAACTTGAGCTTTTAAATGCTTAAACATACATACATTTAATCATGCTAGTTTTATAATAAATATAATATTAAAGATCATCTAAGCTAGTGAGATTGTAAAATATATGTATTTTCTATTTTACCCATGACACGTAGTTTGTTATCATCAAAATCAAAATATCATATGACCGTATAGGTCAACACTTAGCAGCCCTACAGTTCTTCATTGGTAGGCTTGTAAAAGAGTGTTGAGATATCTTCAGTGTACAGGTGACTATGGCCTTCAATTTTTTCACTCCAGCTCACTGACCTTTATTGCTTATTCTGATGCTGACCAGTGGGTTTATCTTGATGACAAAAGATCTATAGGTAGTTAATGTGTATTTCTGGGTAGTAGTAATCTTATCTCCTAGTCTTCAAAGAAGCAACATATTGTCTCCAAATCATCAGCTGAATTAGAATACAGAACCTTGGCCTTAGCCACCTCAGAAGTTCTTTGGCTTACTTATTTGTTCCAAGAGCTTCAAGTCCCTCTTGCTCACATTCCTGTTTTGTATTGTGATAACAAAGTGCAGAAGCTTTGGCCAGCAACCCAAAGTATTATTCACCTACTAAGCACATTGAGTTGGATATTCATTTGTGGGAGATCACATTACTCAGAAGCAACTTGCAGTTGATCATGTTTCCAGTTCAAATCAATTAGCAGACATTCTTACCAAACCACTCTCATTTGATAATTTTGCTTACTTGCACAGCAAGCTTAATGTCCTTCCATGACCTTAAGCTTGAGGGGGGATGTTGAATATATTAGTTTGTTAATGAGTTTGTTAAGGTAGTTAGCTGATATGTCAGTTGATATCAGCAAGTCAATAAGGTTATTACTAGTAGCTTCCAAATCTGTTATTTAGCTGTATCAACTTATTAATCTTTAGCTAATCATTGGATCATTCTTTTCACGTGTATTAGCTTAGTGAGGAACTTTCTGGATATCTATATAAATATTCATTGTACTTATATTCAGATTAATGAGATTTGATGATTTGCTCTCATTCTCAATATATTTTCTTTCAATGTTCTTGAATTTTCTTTCACTTTTTCAGTAATCAAACAACCCTAAACTATCAAAATACAAATTCAATTGTTAGAAAGTGTAATGAAGATCTGGAAGAAATATAATATTAGCGTCAAATTAAATAACAAAGAACAGCCCTGAATTGAATAATATTATCAAGATTGTATTACTTGCATTCCCATTTAATGAAAAATCTTGGTTCTGTTCCATTAGAGTTTTTATCTTCATAATCTTGCAAAGTTTTGACAATCACAAATGCTCAGTTTGCTTGTTCTATATTTTTATGATATGAATCAAAATTTTTGTGTTCTGTTCTTCTCAATTTTGAATACAGATTCTTTTCTTCTCCTGCAAACCAGAAAGAAATGCTTCATTAAAAAAATGGAAAAAACGTCATGAGAACAAAAATTAGGATAAATAATATCATTTTGTGGAGAAGTACGCCAAAAAGGAAAATGGTATTTCAATAGTTCAAGATTCCTAATCCTATTCCTGCTTTATTTATTTAAAATTCGGGACAGATTTACGATGTCGTAAATTAATTTTTACAACATACGATACTGTAAGTCCGTCCTGAATTTTAATCCCAAATTCTAAGCTCGGATCTGATAAACACTCTCTGTGTGGTTCTGTAGTCTATAATTTTACATTCGGAGAAGCTTCACTTAAAATATCATATCATGAATAGCCTTAGAAACTTAAAAATAAAAAATAAGAAAGACACCATAAGAAAAATCATAATTGTTCAGATATTTATAAATTGGTGGCCCCTTAGAAATTTAGCTTCCAGTGCCAATCAGAGAAAAGCCGTCATGCACAAAAGACTTTAGCCATACATTCTTCCAAGTAAAACAGGGGATATACAAAGAGTAAGACATGTCATTCATTGTTATTTGCTGCATAGAGTGCATTCCCTTTCATCTTCTTTATTATTGAAGACAGGTTGTTCATAACATGTACTTTTCAATTGTGGAAACTGGAACCGCAGCTTATGTCATTCACTATTTTAATTTGGAATTAAATTAGGGACCATGTATAGAATTTATTTATTTGGCTTGGCGAGATCTCTGATATAGTTGTGCTGGAAGCGTTCAAGTGTCCCGTTCGGGTCATAGCCCACACCTCTGTTTTTTAATTTTCTTTCATTTTGCTTCTTGTGTAGAAGAATCCTTTGGTATTAATAATATTTTGACTTTATTAAACAAAAGTTAAAAAAAAAAACAATTCTATTCCTACCGTTCATATATGAATGGCTTAATTGTTGGAGGTTCTTTCAAAAGACAAGAATCGATTAAGTGTTGAGCTATGTACTAAATCAAAGGTTGTTGGAAAGAAAATGAAAAACAAAAAATAAATCATGAACATTGATTCCGTACTTAATTAGCAAATATTTACCTCAACACTAAATCTTAATCTTATTAAAAATATATTTTATTCAGTTTTCTCATAATATTTGTGCAGGTACTAGAAGTTCAAACCCCACTTACATGGATTGCCAAGCCATCGTCCAATTTAAAGAAAAAAAGGAAAAAAAAATTATATTAATCCATGAATTTGGTTAATTTTCTTTGTATATTTCTTTTTTATTTTTTATTTTAAAAATCATTCTTTTTTGGCCACCCAAGGACATTTTCACAAATACCGTTTGTGCAGAAGTCTTTTAAACAATCAATGGGAAGAAACATGGTTCCAGTAATAATACCTCCAAATATCATTGAATACTTTTCTTACTCTAATGCTATGTCAATTCCAATATTAGTATGTTAAGTATGACGTAATCAATTATTTGGAAAATCCCTTGTGTTTTGTCTCTAATTAAAGCATCAATCTGTACCTCACATATAATTCATAATATCTACGATGCTACAATGGCTATAAAACAAAACCTGCATGCAAATTGTCAAGGAAACTTATCCTTTTGCCTGACAAGTCATTTGAAAATATGTTGTTCACCTTTCTCACTCTATCAATTATCAAAAGCTAGCACATCAATGGTTCTCAACTTTAGTTTGGATAGTATGCATGCCTTCTCAATTACCAATAATCAAGCATGGAAGAGTCATGCTATAGAGTACAGAACATGACTGTATGGTATATTGTTGGGATTATGTGTTCTTTAAAACATATTGATTTTCTGATTAATAAAATATTTCAAATATTTATTAAGATATTTTGAATTGTATTAATATTTTGAGAAAAGTCTATTTAATTATATTATATGTATTTATGCAATCACCACGTGGATTCGCAGAAGATGTAAATACAAGTTATCTTATGATTAAATAAATTAAGTTTGCAGTTGATAAATAAAGTTGGGCACTTTATTTAGGTATAGACTGTAATAAATTCATTGAGTGATTTGTCTTAATCATGTATGAATTTATTGATGTAGTATGTCTACATTGAACTGGATCAGATATGAGATTTAATTAACCTAGTAATAATTGTCAAACTTATTAAATCTCATAGGCATTGATTTACTGTAATCTTAATCTTGAGTTAGTTATGATTTCATGATTGTAGTTGTTATTTCATTTGAGTTACCAATGGGCATGACATACACATGTAGTCAACATTACCCAGTATCTTGGTGAGAGCAATTACAAGCAATGAAATTATAGATTAACAATATAGAATTTGTACAATACATCTCTTGATGGGTTTTTAGTACTTGATCATAGAATTCTCTGGCCAGAGTGTCTCAACATAAATAAGTATGTTAAAAATTATCATTAGAAAAAACCAGTAAGTATCAAGGAATAAGATTTAATTAAATTGATTGGACAGTTGAGATATCAATTTAAATTAACGATGTGGTACAAAGGATTGTGCAGTAAAGAAATCAATGTAGCTTGGGCGAATTATATTCGAGCATATAATTATGGAGGTCAGTTTCAATCTTATAGTGGAGTAAAATTGGAATTAAATAATTATATTTGTTTAATTACAAATTTAATTATTGTAGCCACTATTGTATGTTCTCAAATGATCCTCGGGTTAGCTCATTTAATTGACAACACCATCACTGGACCCAAAGCAAGAAAACTAGCATATTAGATGAAAATCATAATTATAATATTTGTTAAGACCTAGTATGTTATATTCAAGTGTAAATGGGGGCTTGTAATATTTTACAAGGTAGTCTCCTAGTTAGTTATACATTCTTTCCACTTTTACATAGTTAAAAGAGAAATTCTATTTTAAATAGAAATCCTAATCCTAACATAAAAGAGTTTTTCATAAGATATTATAAAAGAGGCATTATTCTAGAAGAGAGAATCCCAGGGATTTTAAGAAAAATAAAGAAGATATCTAAGAGGAGACAATTACAATTGGGGAGTGGTGAAACAGACGCCCACACGTCTAGTGTTGATCAAACTTGAGTCATACCCTAGAAGATCGTTTGGAAACGAATATATAACTCTCAATTGTTCATCTTCTCAAAAACATCAAGATATGAATTTCTAGATTACTTAATTCTTATATGTTGTATGGGATAAGTCCTAAAAGGTTTTAATTGAAAAATTGAAAAACCTAGTTTTATTCCCTTTATATATAACCTGGTAACTTTATAGTTTTGCAAAATATTATAAATTTTTTTTTAGAAATTTTAAGTGTTAATTCTGTTACACATATCACATAAGTTGAAAAATCTAAAATAAAATTTGAAACATAATACATTTTTTTTCCTAAAAAAGAAGAAATGTAAGGGCCAAATTGGGAGGCGATCTGTAGTATATTCCACGTATGCGGTAGTCAATTTGACAAACATGACCAAAACCACGTGATACTTAACATACTAATTAATTTGTCATATGTGATGCAATTTTCTCCTCAACATAGGGACAATTCTTTCCATTATTGCATTTATAATCAAAATTTCCTTCCTTTCTCTTTACTTGAATCTTACACAAAATAGGGGTAACATTATTATAATTTATGGAGTGCTTATTAAACAGCAATGGGAATCAAAATGAAGAAGTTATTTAGTTTTTTGATTGAGAGTGGGAATGGGAATGGGAATGAGATTTATGGGACACACAAAAAATAAAGATTGATTATTGGGTTTGTGGTTCGGGGGTGGAGGGGAGGGGGGGGTGTGTGGGAATTAATACCCCATTCCTCCCAAAGACAAAAATATCCCCGTTGTTTTTTCTATTTTCCCAAAATACACTCTTTGTGAAAAAAACAAATTGAAAAAAAAAATCCCAAACCTAGCAACTGACCTCGTGTCTCTAACCTAGAAACAATTAGCCATATGGTTTCTCTCTCATATCACTCACTAGCCGGTTGAGCAATTCATTGCCGATTGCATTCTCTGTCCCTCGTCATTGATCGGCCACCACTTGATTTCACCACTTGGTTTCTTCTCTTCTCTTCTAATCTCGCTTCACACACTGGTTGGTTGAGCTACTCATTGCCGATTGCCGTCGTCTCTGTCACTCTTCACTGGCCGCTTGTTTATTTATTTGATTATTACGATTGTTATTATTGTTATTGTTATTGTTGTTATTTTATTATTGTTGTTATATTATTATTATTAATATCAAGGACAATAATTAACAAAAGGCATTTTAATAAATTACAATAATTCATTCCGATTCCACGACTAACGTCATATTTTCATAATATTAATAATGTAAACTTTGTTTTATAAGAAATCATGGACGACATTGTTACCATTATTAATAAGGATTGTTAAATCCCTAACTAGGATTCATGGGGTAATTTTGAAAAAGATTTATTATTTCCAAAGTTATTAGGATTTCTTATAATTACCTATAAATTCACACTTTTGTTTCCTTTTCCATAACCCTAGATTCACAGCGCATTGTTTTGTTCTCTCAGCTCCTCATTACTCCTTTCTCATACCCTATGATTTGAACTCTTGCTTTGGAGAGACTTTTAACAGTTGGTAAGTCTTATTGTTCCTACACTCTACTAGATTTCCTATCATTGTATTCTATTAAGAGTATCATTTTGCATGATTTTAGACTGTTACAGACCTTTATGCATGATTAAAGATGTGTTTAAGTTGTGTTTAGTGCGTTAATTCATTGTTGAGTCTTGGTAGTTAATCCTTGATGCAATAAACACACTAAACAATTCTAGATCGATAGCATGAATATCTAGAAATGAAACATATATTTTATGAACGATTTTGAGAAGAACTTTATCTTTTTGTAAACTAGACTTAAATATACGTTATGCAACCCAAGAGGGAGGTGAATTGGGATTTTAAAACTTAAGCTAAGTAAATCACACAATAATTAATTTTT
The DNA here is from genome assembly GCA_025617385.1 of Murraya koenigii. Lineage (NCBI taxonomy): Eukaryota > Viridiplantae > Streptophyta > Magnoliopsida > Sapindales > Rutaceae > Murraya > Murraya koenigii. The sequence continues at coordinate 21,458,703 of CM046813.1, read as the reverse complement.
ATGCCTTAATGGAATCAAAAATAATAAATTTAACAATACTAAAAAATAAAAGAGTATGGGAAGAGAGAGCAAACATAATGATTTTTACGTGGTTTGGCAATCCTCGCCTACGTTCGCACCTCCAACCACATCGGGCATGAGGATTTCACTATCCAAGCCTCCAAAGACTTCAAGTTCTTACAATTAATTTTCAAGGTGTCAATAAACATTTACACCAAAAGATTATCTCTAAATCTTTTCACCCAAGTGCTTATTGCACTTATACACTCATAACTTTATTTAAACGTTCAAGAATTATAACAAACACTCTTTTTTAAAGTTGATGTACAAATGATAGTACAATATAGATTTGATATATATATATGATGATTTACGAAATGGAAGCTCTTGCATGATCTTGTTTTTGCTTGCATCAATACTTAAAAATAGATTGAATTTGAGTAGGGATGGCAAAATCCAGATCCGAATCTGGCTTAATATTTTTACATCCAGATCCGCATCCGGATCTATATTTTTTTATGCTAATCCGAATGCAGATAATATTCCGGATATCCGGATCAGCAAAAAATTAAATTTAACAAATAAAATTCAATAATTAAAATTTAATTAAAATAAAAATTCAATCAAAATTCAAAAATTAAATAATTAACAATTCAACATAATATATAATAACATTATAAAATAACAAATAAAAATAACCTAAATCAAACAAAAAACAACAAATAAAAACACTACACATCCATAAATCAAACATAAAAATAACAAATAAAATTACTACAAATCCATAAATCCAACATAAAATCCAACACGTCATGCCACTATATTGTCAATTATCATAATTTGTTCTTCAAATCGATTAAACGGCTCACGATCTAGCAATGAAAACACAAAAAATAATTATTAAGAGCTCTTATAGTGAAATAATATAAAAATATAAAAATATATAAATGAAATAAGTGATTTTACCATTGATTTCAGTCGCAGTAACAACCGTGCGGCGACTGTGATCGGAAACAGGCTAGGTAGATGATGATGGAAAATAGGCCGGCGGTAATCAAGAATTCAGGATTGTGGGTTGTTGAGGCTGCTGTGCTCTGGTGAAGTGTGTAAATGTATAATGTGCTGAGTGCTATGTGTGTTTGTGAGTAAGCTAGGGTTAGGGAATTTTTTTAATTTAATATATATTTTTTAATTAATTTTTTATTTAATATAAAATAAAATACGGATCCAGATATCCGAATTTCTAGATATACTTATATCCGGATCCGTGCGGATCCTCATTTTTTTAAATGCGGATCTAAATTTTTCCGGATCTATACGGATGCGGGCCAGATCCGGATGTAATTGCCATCCTTAGATTTGAGTTTATATAGTTTGGACTCAAAATATAGTAGTTATTGACAAAACCGTAGGGAAGCTGTTACTACTTAATTTAACCGACTAGCCGCTTGCTATAGTGAAATTATCGTTGTATTTAAATTTTGCTACAGTAATACTATTTGAAGAATTATAATTTGACCCATAAATTATGATAATTATACTATAGCTCAAAACGACACAAGATTTTGCAAATAATTAAGTTCATTTTAGAATTTCTAAATAATACTCGTTATTCCCAAAAATTTTTAAAATTATATTATGGCTCAAAACTTTATAAGACTTTTTAAAAAGACAATTTTCAAAAATTTAACCTAATGCTTATTGAATTCAAAGTTATCAAAAATTTTTGAATTTAATCCAAAATCTGAAAATTACTCAAATTCACAAAATACTTGTCTTATAAATATAAAACCTTTAGTTTATGAAAAATGATTACTTATAAAATAAATACTAAATCATATTAAACCATTTATATATTAAATCACACTACCTTTACAAGAATTGTAGAAATAATAATTCCGTAGAGCAAAACTTCATTCTTGATTGAGCCAATGTTCGTTAATTGTCTTGAACTTGATTTCACTTGTATAAATATTATCCTTTAAGAATTAGTGAAAAATATGAAATACAATATTAATCAAATTACTTAAGACACATGTCTCTTATCATTAAAATTATAATATGTGTAGCCCTTTAGGTTAATATAGACGTGTAGGGCTTTTTGAATAAATTTTATTTCATAAGATTTGACATTGTTTTTTATTTTATATGGATTTTCAAAATAGACACTATTGTACTAGAAAACTATGATTTCAGCCGACCGACCAAATTCACAAAATTTTTTGGAGTGTCAAAATTAAATGTGTCTAGTATTCCCAATTTTAATTAATTTCATAATTTTCTGATTAATATATAATTTTATAAAAAATCTCAGAACCTATACTGTTTAGTTAAGGCACTGTTAGACAATTTTTAACTTGTCAAGAAATAATTAGTTTTGAAAATATTTTTGGTATTGGATTGTCCCGAAATTTTTATGGGAGATGCCTATAGATGTCCAGAATATCTCTATATAATATTGTGTCATTTTGAACTGTATTATAATAAAGGAAAAGGGACCTAAATGGTAAAAGTGAGAAATAGTAATATCATAGTACCATCCTCCAATGTTTAATGGGGCAATGACATTCTCCCGTTCTCCCCATGAAATGATTATAATATGTTGACCAACCTTTCTTTCACGAAAGGAAATACTTTAAATTTGCACAATGTTGTAGTAATTTTCTTTGCAAATTCATATTAATCATCACTCATCTCGAAGGAAAAACATTTGCGAATCGTATTGGAAAACAAATAATCTTCGCATAAATTTTAGATATTACTATAGAAGATGGAAAACAAAGTATACAAATGTCTTAGGATAAATATAAAATTTGTGGTTAAATCAATTCAATAAAAATTTAGTATAATTTTTTGTTTAATTAATGAGTAATTATTTTCTTTGTTTAATTAATTTTTTTTGTAAATGAATAAAATATTATTCACTAAAATTCTGTAAAATCAATGTTAATTTTTAAATAATTAATTATCTTGTATAAATTTACTGATTTTACTTTATATTTACTAATTTTATGTATAATTTATAATATTTATGTATACCACGAAATTGATGTCATAAATTTTATTACGGCATTATAAAATTTTCTTATATAGGTAATAATGTAATATCTCTGTTTTTTGCTTTTAAAAGAAATTGATTTAGGTAGTTTCCTAGTTAATAGTTGTTTTTTTTTGTTTTAGCATACCTAGTTCCACATGCTAGTTTAGATATTGAAACAGTGAATGATGATAATTAAAATTATTATTTTGATTTTATCTACGATAGTGACCTCGGATCTCTTAACACAAGAGGGTGTCAACGAAAGGAAAGTCAGAGAAAGACTTTTAGCCGATGTATGTATATATATACTGGAAACAACAGCTGGCCAGCTAATTAACATTCATTAATCGGCGAAGACAAGTTACTCATAGTGTCACTACGCTAATTTGCAATTAGTTGAGGATATTGATTAATGCTATAGCATTTTTCTTTGCCTATTGAGATTATGTTATAATGGGAGAAGGATAGAGCCCCTAGCATTCGAGAAAATAAACATAAAATTTTTTAACATTTTAAGAAAGATATATAACCTATATATTTTTTAGTAAATTTCATTTATTTTAATAATAAATTTATTTTTAATTTATAATTACTATTATATCCCTGTAATAAATAAATCAATATATTAACTTAAGATATGTCACTTGTGTAATGAAATTAATAAAATTTTATTTAAACTTAAAATTAAGTTGTAATTGCTTTCTATCTAAATTATTCACTCTAAATTATGAATATATCCTTTTTAATGATAAATTTGATTTTACTTTTACCTATTACTCATCATTTTTATCATCTTATCATTGGAAAGGATAAATTTATAAGTTAGAGTGAATAATTTGATAAAAAGATAATCAAAACTTAATTTTAAGTTTTAAATTAAAAATTGTTGATTTCATTATATATGTCATCGGTGACATATCTTAGGTCAGTATATTGATTTATTTATTATAGAGATATAATAGTAATTTTAAATTAAAAATAAATTTATTATTAAAACAAATGAAATTTACTAATATTAATGGGGTTTTATGTCTTTTCGGAATGTTAAGGGGCTTTATGTCCCTTTCATCAAACATTAAGGGTTGGTTCATTGTCATTTACTCATTTTCCCTATTATATTTACCACGGCAAAAGATTAGAAAATCATCACGTCAATTGATATAAAAATAAAACTAATCTCAACTTGCGTTGCTTTGAGTTAGTGAATCAACTATCACCGGTGAAGCAGAGCACATTAACATTATATGACTGAATGTAGAGTAAAAGCTCATTGAGCTCACCTAGCACAATTAGTATTTAGTTATAATATTTGGCTTGTGTAAAGTAAAATGCACGTGTGCATAACTAACTTGAAATACATCATTTAGCTCGTTGGATATGTGTAGCTGGATACATTTTCTTTGACAGTTAGTTAATAAGATTAAGATTCTTCTACAGTCTTCCATTCAGATTTTCTCTAAAATTTCTTTCACTTTCTTGTTTGCCAAACACTGTTATTTGAGAATCTTTCAAGGAATCAGAGCCATATCATGGCAAACACAACTCGAAATTCTTCTTATAGCTTTGTTACTCCTGTAAAGCTTGATCAAAACAATTTTATTTTATGACGCAATCAAGTTCTAGCATCGATTAAATGAAATGGCTTGGAAGGATTCATCAATGGTGACTTTGAGTGTCCAAATCAGTTTATTTCTTCTGAAAACAACAATGAAGCTATTAACACTAGAAATAACAATGGAGCTGCAGTTTCAATTATAGACGGTCCCAGATCTGTAAATCCTGAGTTCATAGCTTGGATCGAAACAGATCAGATTCTCTTAAGTTGGATGATGTCATCGATTCAACAGAATTTGCTCTCAATTGTGATGGATTGAAAAACTTCAAAACAACTTTGGGAGTCACTCAACAGTATGTTTGTCTCTCAATCTCAAGCTAGAATTCAAGCACTTAGAATGCAAATTCAAACTATTAAAAAAGGATTGATACATATTACTGACTATTTTTCTAAAATCAAACGCATTGTGGATACTTAGGCATTAGCTGGTATTGATACTTAGCATTACCTATTGAGATAAGTGATTATTTCATGCATGTATTAACTGGACTTGATTTTTCTAATTATGAATCTCTGGTAACTGCTGTTCTGGCTAGAGGTGAACAGATCACTATAGATGAGTTGTATTCCTTGCTTTTGAATGATGAGAACAGAATTGAACAAAACAAAGGTAAAATTGCAAGTGATGTTATGCATAATATGACAGCAAATGTTGCTAAAGAATACATTTGCTGGAAAGAACAATGGTGCCTGTCAAAGAAATTCTGGTGGTAATTTTGGAGATGGAAATAATTCAGGCTATGGAGGTTTTAACAACTATTGTACTGGACAGTTAAATGGTAGTAGTCATTCATCTGACATCATATGTTAAATATGCTTCATTCTTGGACACAGAGCTAATAAATGCATGAACAGGTTCAATTCAGCTTTTGTACCTCAGAGAAATTATGGCAAGGTTAATTTTAATTGAGGATTCAGACCTAATCAAGGGTAGCACGGTGGAGGAAGGTCTTTTAATGGAACTGGCAGAGGTTTTGGAACAAATGGTGGAAATATGTATTCACCAAGACGTCCTGGTTTTCAATGCAATATGGTGTACTCAGATAATCCTTTTGCCACACCCTCTGCATATTATTCATTTACCCCTTGGTTCAACTACTTCAATTCAATTGGTGGCTATAGTGGACAATCTATTGCCTCAACCTCATCAGTGCTGCCATCTCAAACCTTTGCACCTGAACTTGTTGAAGATCCTTTTTGGTATATTAACAATGGAGCAACAAATCACATTACTAATGATTTAGGTAAGCTTCTAAATTTTAAAGCTTATATTGGTAACGAAAAATTATTTGCTGGAAATGGGAGTGCATTGCATATTAAACGTATGGGATCAGTTTTGCTTAATACTCTTACATTTGAACCTTTATTACTTAACCATGTTTTGCATGTACTAAACATTAGTAAAAATCTACTTAGCATTTCAAAGCTATTAACTGACAATTATGTTGCTGTTGAATTTCTTGGTAATTTGTGCTTTATCAATGCCAGAAGCATACAGATAGTTTGCTTGAATGTGTTGCTAAAGGTAGCTTGTATAGAGTCCAGAGTACCTCCTCAATCAGCCTTTCTTAGTTTAATTGCCCCAACAAAGCTTGAGTCATTGTTTGTTTTTTGTTCTCAGTTTCATTCAAATAAGTCTGATGTTGTCAATTCTCTCGAATTCAATCCAAAGTCTTATTTGTTAATTGTTACAGAGCAGTCTATTGATGTTAATCTTCTTCATAGAAGACTAGGACATCCAACTACTTATACTCTCAAAACTATTCTCAAAACTTGTAAAAACTCTGTTGGTTTGAATAAAGTTACAGATTTGAATTTCTGCAATGCATGTCAATTTGGTAAAAATCACATGCTGCACTTTGATTTAATTGAAACCAAAACATTAACACCTCTGCAACTAATATATGCAGATCTTTGGGGGCCTTTTTATATCTCTTTTACTCAAGGATACAGTTATTATTTCTCTATCTTAGATGATTACAATAGGTTCACCTGGATTTTTCCGTTATCATAGCAAAATCTGATGCTCTTGAAGTGTTTTCCAAATTCAAACTCTTTATTGAAAAGCATCTACAACTACATATTAAATCTGTTTAAACTGATTGGAGAGGGGAATTTAGAATCTTTTCTTCTTTGCTTACTGCTTTAAAAATCCATTTTAGACACCCCTGTCCACACATTCATTATCAGAGTGGAAAAATTGAAAGGAAACACAGACATATATTTGATATAGGCATCAGTTTACTAGCACAAGCAAATCTACCCTTAAAGTTATGGTGGAATGCTTTCCACAGCTGTATATTTGATCAATAAACTTCCCGCACCTATTTTGCACCATATTTCTCCACACCAGAAGTTATTTAAAAAAAAAAAAAAAACCAAATTTCTCTTTTCTTATAACTTTTGGATGTGCATGTTATCCTACTTTAAGGCCATAAAATAGACACAAATTTGAATTTAGAATAAGTAGATGCATATTCATTGGTTACATCTCACAACATAAAGGCTATAAATGTCTACACTCTTCAGGAAGAGTCTCCATCTCTAATAATGCCATTTTTTATGAAAACTTATTTCCTTATGTTTCTGGTTTTGATTTTTCTTCTCTTTCTGTAAATTCTCAATCATGTTCCTCTTGTGAGTTTGTTCCAGAGTCTTCTATTTCTGCTCTTGTTCAACTTCTAGCACCTTTAGCAACATCATCATAAAATATCTTTTTACCATTGCATACTGATAATCGTTACTTTCCCATAAACTCAGTGTCTAATATTTCTTTCTTTTCATAAATTCTGTACAGTCAAATAATTTTCCTTTATTTGCCTCCCACCATATAATTCTCCAAACCATTTGTTGCCTCCACCTCCGCCAACTAGCCATCCAATGGTAACTAGATTAAAGTCAGGCATTTTCAAACCCAAAACTTATATGTCAGTATTGTTAGCACAACCCTCAAAAGTCAAAACCTACCTCAGTTACTCAAGCTTTATTTGATCTCATGTGGTTTAAGGCCATGTAAGAAGAGTTTCAAGCTCTTAAACATAATCACACCTGAGATTTGGTGTTATCTGCTGCTCCTGTCAAAGTGGTTGGCAATAAGTGGGTTTTAAGGATAACGTACAACACAGGGGGTGGATTATACTGAAACCTTCAGCCCAGTGATCAAAGCCTTAACAGTGAGTCATACTTAGCTTAGCAGTGTTAAACCAGTGGGTAATTAGACATAGTTAAAAAAAGCATTGTATAGATTAAAACATGCACCTAGAGCCTGGTTTAATAGATTCAAGACTACAATGCTTTCTCAATGGAATTTTTATAATTCACAATCAGATAACTCACTATTTTATAAAAGGACTGATGGTTATTTGACTCTAGTTTTGGTCTATGTAGATGATATTTTAATCACAGGTTCTGATTCTGTTATTATCCAGCATGTGATTCAAGATATGCATCAGACATTTGCACTCAAAGACTTAGAGGAACTTTATTATTTTCTGGTAATTGAAGTTAGTAAGTCTGCAAATGGAATTTATCTATCTAAAGCCAAATATATTACTGATATTTTGGCTAAAAACGATATGATTAATTGCAGTTCAGTTCATACACCTATGTCTACTGGTCATTATCTCACCAGACTCAGGAGATGATATTGCCAATGTGTCCTAGCATAAAAGCACCATAAGAGCCCTATAATATGTTACTCTTACAAGACCTTGATATTGTTTTCTCAGTGAACAAACTTAGTCAGTTTCTGTCCAATCCAAGGACTCAACACTGGAAAGCTTGTAAAAGGTTATTAAGGTACTTAAAAGGAACTATACATTATGGTATACAATACTACAAAAATGGATATATACAAATACACTGCTTTACAGACTTTGATTGGGCCTGTGTTCGAGATGATAGAAAGTCAGTGGCTGGCTTTACACTATATCTAGGGCCTAACTTAGTTTCACGGTCATCCAAGAAGCAATCTGTAGTCTCAAGATCAAGCACTAAAGCTGAATATAGAGCTCTAGTTCACGCCACATCAGAGGTTTCTTGGATTCAGTCTTTACTTGGTGAGTTGCAAGTTCAACTCAACACAGTACTAATGCTTTGGTGTGACAATCAAGGAGCTATTGCCTTAGCATATAATCTAGTTTATCATGCCAAAACAAAGCATGTTGAACTAGATATACACTTTGTCAGATACAAGGTTGCATCTAAGAAAGTAGAAGTTAAATTTATGCCCAGTAAGATCAAACAGCAGATGTGCTAACTAAAGCTCTCACATTCAAGCAATTCAATTACTTGCACAGCAAGTTGAATGTCCAACCTAGACATTTCAATTTGAGAGGGGATGTTAGTGAATGTATTTGGTTTGTGTAAAGCAGAGCACACTAATCCTGTGTGACCAGTGAAGCAGAGCACACTAATCCTGTGTGACTGAATGTAGAGTAAAAGCTTAGTGAGCTGACCTAGCACAATTAGTTATAATATTTGGTTTGTGTAAAGTAAAATGCAAGTGTGCATAACTAACTTGAATACATCATTTAACTCGTTGTATATATGTTTAGCTGGATATATTTTCTTTGACAGTTAGTTAATACGATTCATATTCTTCTATAGTCTTCCATTCAGATTTTCTCTCAATTTTCTTTCACTTTCTTGTTACTTTCTTGTTTGCTTAACACTGTCAATTGAGAATCTTTCACTTTGAGCTAAATATTAGGGTCAATGTCTAAAATGTTTCATATTTTACTTAAAATTATCATAACTATAGCCGGCCTTGAAAACGTAGGTCATATCAATATTATTCATATTTCATTTTATAAATTATCTTTCGAAAATTTAATTAGAGCAAAGTCATAAATCAAAACAGAGTTGTAGCCTAAGATTCTTCCTAGAGAAACAGGGCATGTGCTAAAAACAGGGGCCAGCAACGACATTGCAGCCAGAAATACATCTTCTCTTCTCTCAGCTAAAGCTTTCCTATCAATTCACAACTTCAGAAAAGAAAAATTTTTATTTCCTTTCTCGGTTTAAATCTTCTACTAATTATGGGTAACATCTGCTCAATCACAATATCATGTGATGCCATTTTCTCCCGTTGCCTAGACTGCACTGTTACAAGAGCAGCTTATATAAGTGAGCTCGAAGCTAATATTGATGCTCTGAGGACAGAAAGGCATAGGTTAATTGATGCAAGGAATGATGTTTTGAGACAGGTTGCGGCTGCTGAACAGCAAAGGATGAGACGCCTGAACAAAGTGCAAGGGTGGCTTTCAAGGGTCGAAGCTGTGGAGGCTGAAGCAGATAAACTGATAAGCGATAGCTCTCAAGAAATTGAGAAATTATGTCTTGGAGGCTACTGTTCCAAGAACTGCAAGTCAAGCTACAATATTGGAAACAAG
>CM046813.1:21357354-21448555 GCA_025617385.1 Murraya koenigii | reverse complement strand
CTTAAGATGCTTTTCGTCCCTGTTTCAAATCGCTTTATCCGGCGGGGAACGGTGGAATGAACTATTGAACAGAAATTACAAGTGATTCCAGGTACCTGCTTTTTCTTACATTCTTCTTGTTAATTTCCTTCGTTAAAAACACTTTCTTGCATTCCGGTTTCTTGTTATATTTCGCATCGAGACGGTATAATATCTTAAATATATGTATCTGATTGCCTGATCCTAAAAAAAATTAGCTCAACTGGTATTCAATTTTTCTCTCGTATTATTTTTCACGCCCTGAACTGGGCTTGAAGATTTTGATTTATAAGTACAGGAGCTAACTGTGAGCTAGTCAAATCACTTGTATAGAATGTTGATATGATCCCAGCTGAGATTGGAAAATGGATCAAGGATGAAACTGAAATTTAACATTATAGAGAAACTAAGAAACAAAGACATGCCGGATGCCTAATGCCTTGATCTTTAATAATTCTTTATTAAGGAAGATTGAGCTCCACTTGTAAGCTAAAACAAGTTTCTTAAATCAAGCCCCAATGCTCTAACGCTATTCAACAAAGCCTAAAAAAATGATAACTAATTCTACAAAGATACCCATTTTCTAAATTAACTACACAAACTGAAATCAAACGCCTAAAACCCAACGAGCATTAAAATAAACAAGTCGGAACAAGAATTGAAAAATGATACATAAACACTTTGCAATCAATGAGCCAAAAAATTAATATAAAACATGAAATTCAAAACAAACATACCTTAGATTGATAAATTAGTAGCTCTATAAATTTATACATATGTGTAAATTAGTTACCATGTCATATTTGATGACTCTTGCTTTCATTTTTAGTCTGGAGTTGATTTCTCTTCAGTGTCCAATTCTTATGTTCAATTTATATCTAATTCTTCTTCAGTTGATTCCTCTCCTCATATTATAGTGCAAGAACTTTGGAATAGACTTATTGAGATTTTCAAATTATCCACATGAATTTCCTATTTCTTTTGAATTATATAAAGAGCATTATACATTTTAGGTTCTATTACAAGGTGAATCTCTATGTCTAGTTCTTCACTAATTATAGAGTAAGCATGACCTTATTCAAATTTAGATCGACTCAACTTGGGAAGATTTTGATTTATAAGTGATTTGATTATACATTTGTAATAAGTAATTCATATTTGATTTAAATTTCAATATACTACACTCTTATTCATTCATAAGACATATTACAGTATCATACTATAGTATGACATGACAAAACTACCCCCAAACTTGAGAGGTGCTATGCCCTTACATACACATAAAACAAACTAAAAACATATGTGCTTACAATTTAAGCTGAAGGCATAAAATTAAAGACATACAAAATAAAATAATTAATTAAAAACAACATAAAATTTCAGTAATCGTAGAGATAAACTTGGTAGCTAAGGACAATGTTATAGCATGTGTTGAGCAGGTTCACTTTTTCTTTGTTCTACTCCTCAAGCTTTACTTTGGTGAACCCTTTTCTGAAGCAATTAACTTCTTTTTCTTTTTTTTTTCTTGCTTAGACTAATTCTTGGGGTTCCAACAGCTTCTTGAACTGAGGGCCGATTAGTATTTGCTTTATTGGGTTCTGGTTATTCTAGTGCCCGCGATGCTACAATACTTCCAAAAGTTGTGCCCCTTTCCGCTTGCTAGATACCCTGTGAGTAGTTTTGGCAAACTTCGTATGAGTTTTCTTTGCTAGAGTTGGTGGAGGAGTTGTTGTTGCAATATTTTCAATAGTGATGTTATCAATGAGTTCCTATAGGCTAATCTTTTGTTCTATTGTCCTTGTTGTTTTGCTCATGGCTTCAACAATTGTTGCTTTAATATCCTCTAGCTTTTCTGTTATTAATTCTCATCAGTCAAAATTTTCTCATTCCTCTTGCTCTAGGAGTCACAATTGGTAGCTCCTCTTGTCTCTTCTCTTCTTCAATCTCTCTTTCACTTTCCTCTTCTTCATTTTCTTCTTCTTCTTTTTCTTCGGGACTGTTCTACTTCATCTTATGTTTCTTCTTCACTCTTTTCTACTTCCTCTGCTGCTAGCTTTTTTGGTAGAGTAATCCTTGCTGTTTTCTAAAAGTCAAATTACTACAGTAGAGATTTAGGCAAATCTTTGTTCTTTCTCTTCATGGATACTGCAAATTGATGTTTTTGAGACTCTAGATGCCATAATTAAGTCTAGAATCTTTAATTCTCTTGCCTTTACGCCTTGACACATGCATTGATGCTTGCACTCAATTATTGTGGCATCTTTTCAATATCTAAAGCCTTCTCTAGTACAGTTGTTGCAGGATTTTTTGGGGTCACTGCAGCTACAGATTCCCCAGCAATTCTCTCAATTGTCATTACAGTTAGAGCTCCTTCATTCTTGACTCTCTTATCATTTGTAGTTGTTTTTACTTTGGAAAACTCACAAATGCCTATGATGAGAGATGAAAACAATAAGACAACAGACTTTTGCTTTTTATAGTACACTCTCTGATTTCTTATTCTATAATCTTCCTAATATCAATTCTAAAACCCTTTACAATGACATACAAGAGTATGAGCCTCTCTTGGGGTACAGTGGTGTGTGTGTGGTGGGCATTTATCAAGATTTTAAAAGTTTCACCCACACTTTTGCAATAGGTTTTAAATTAATCCTATTGACTACCATTCCTTCTTCATTTATCCATTTACTATCTTCTACAGTCAGGGCCTTGAGTACTTCATTCCGCTTTTTTACATTTATAGTTTCAATCATTTTATTGTACTTACAATCTATGGCAGGGACTAAATTATAAAAAGCATTTATGATTTGAACTTGGCTTACTCTTTCTCTAGTCCTGTTGCAGCATATTGGAGTAGAACTTATTGATGATCGACAGCATTGGGTCTTGAAGATGAGGACAAAATTTGACCTAATCCTAGCTTTGTTGTACATCGGAAATTGTGCTAATTACCTTTGTTGGTTACTTGGGAAATTGATAACCCTTCTCTTCTAGGATCTTTTGAGGTTCGAAGAAGTCTTCATACTTTTTCTCAGCTCTGTAACTACTGAAATGCTCGAGATCTTTCAATCTTCGAGCCTTTATTTTAATTTTTGGCATTGCTCTAGCATTGGAACAAAATTACAAGGTTTAGTGTATTAAGAAAATTGAGATTAGAGAGATAGAGTGTTTGCAAAAAATTTTAAGCTGAAAAAGGGAGATTGTTTGGTGAAATGTTTGACAGTGATAACTTCAATTTATAGTGGGAAAGGAAATTAATGGAGAACGATTTTGGTTGCTGGAAACTTGGAATTTCATCTCTCTTTTAACTAAAGCCGACAGCTAGCGGCATTAACAATTTTTATTTTACCGTTTTAACTAACATCTGAGCTTTTATTGACACAACTGCTGTAACATTAGATAAATTACTATAGCATAACTATTGTACGTACACTATATTCAAAAGCCATTATTCCTCTCTGTTGCTGCCAATGATGTTGCGGCATTAACACTGTCAAATTTCACATCTTTTGCTCTAATTATTTGATTAAAAATAAGAAAACATAAAACAAAATTAAATTAGAACATAGAAATTAAATTCATAAATTAAAACAAAATAAATGAACAAATTTAATAGCAACAAAAATTAAATTTAAAACAAACTAACTGCTTAAAATTTTAAACTTGACATTCCTCATTGGATTGCTTCCTAACTCAGCACATGGTTTTAGGTTCTTCAGCTTGACCTTCATTTTTTTTCGTTCAAGCTGGATCCTTCAAGAACAAATTCTCTTTCAAATTGTTCACAGCAGCTCCCATATAATGTTTTACTATTTGCCTATTAAACTTGAATTTTTGGCCTGTCCTTTCATTTTGAAGATCAACAGCATTGTAAAGATAAACTTTGATGAGTTTGAAAGGCCCTAGTGTCTATACTTTAACTTTCCAAAGAAAAGCTTTAGTCTTGAATTAAGTAAGAATTGTTGGCCTGGAATGAGCTTCCTTTATTAGATTTGCCTGACATGCCATTATTTAGTTTTCTCCTTGTAGATTCTTGCATTTTCATAGGAGAATAACTTGAACTCTTTCAGCTCACAAACTATAACGACCTCTGCTCCACTGCAGCATTCATATCTATTTTCAATTATTTTACTACCCAATTGATTTATTCTCCAACTCTAGTAGCAAATAGCAAGCTTTGCCATAAACAATTTTGTATGGAGACATGCCAAGTGGTGTTTTGTAGACGGTTCTGTAACGACCTCCAAAATGCTGGTCAATGGCATTTTATACTTTTGAGAAATATTCTATGTTCTTAAATATCTATCACAACACTTAACAAACTCATAAACATCTTTGAAAATAAAAAGCCAGTAATTACCTGATTGAAGAATGTTTGCTACTGTCATGTGTCCAACATATGTTGCAGCATGACAAGATTACAGAATGCTTAGAATTTCTTCATCAGGAACACATCTTCTAATCACATGGTCTGAATACATCTTATACAAGTAGGACTTATCCCACTGATAGCTTCTGACATCATAGAGAAATCTCTTTTTTTGTTGGTAGCTCAGGTCATGTGGTAACAATCCACTCACTAGATAATTAGCAAAATTGGCATACTAAGGAAATCTAGACTACTGTAGTATATGTGTATACTGTAGCATCAACAACTATTCATCAAGAAATATTTTTTTTCTCTCTTTCTTAGTCAGAGTGCTTGCATATACTTTTAGCCTTGAAAGATGATCTGCAACTTGATTCTAAGTGTTTTTTTTTATCCTTGATCTCTAAGTCAAACTCTTGTAGCAAAAGAATCTACTTAATCAATTTTGGTTTTACATCTTTTTAAAATTAAATATTTTATGAGTGATTTGTATCACATTCACTTTGCTACTAACCAAATAGACTTTAAATTTGTCAAATGCAAAAACAACTGCCAGCAACTCATTTTCAGTGGTAGTACAGTTGAGTTGTGCATAAGCTAGGGTCTTGCTGGCATAGTAAATAAAATGGAAAATCTTACCTTTCCTCGCATTAGCTAGGGTCTTGCTGGCATAGTAAATAAAATGGAAAATCTTACATTTCCTCTACCCTAACACTACTCCAATAAAATATCACTGGCATCACATATCAATTCAAAAGACATACTCTAATTTGGTACTACAACAACTGGTGTTGTAACAAAAGCTTTCTTCAATGTAATAAAGGCCTTCAAACAATCTTCATCAAAATGAAAGGGTTTATCATGCTCTAGCAGCATGCAAAAAGGCCTGGATATTTTAAAAAATCCTTAATAAACTTTCTATCGCATCCAGCATGTCCTAGAAAACTCCTTATGCCCTTAACTCAAGTAAGTGGTGGAAGTTTATCAATCACTTATATTTTTGCTTTATCCACTTCTATTCTTTTTCTAGAGATCTTATAGCCTAGGACTATCCCTTCTTGCACTATAAAATGACATTTCTCTCAATTCAACACTAAATTTATTTTTTTACATCTTCTAAGCACATTTTCTAGATTATGCAAAAGGTTATCATACGATTCTCTAAAAACTAAAAAATCATCCATAAATTCCTCAAATATTTGCTTAACCATAAAAAATGAACATCATGCACCTTTAAAAAGTTACTAGAGCATTACACAGTCCAAATGGCATCCTTCTGAAGGAAAAAGTTTCGTAAGAACAAGTGAATGTTCACTACTAGAAAAATGACATTTACTGACACTTAGTTTACTGACCCTTAGCAAAAGTATCGATGAATCGTGAACATATGCACCTATTAACAAGTAGGTATTAAAAGTTATTGATACTAGTGTGTTAGTAAATTAAAATCAATAATCAACGACACTAAAGTATCGTAGATAAAAAAAATTTATTAATAGTTGTTTTAGTTGCAACTCGAACTTGAGACTTCTAGAGTTTAAAATTTCATAATTCAAAACGCAGACAATTGAGCCATGTTGAATTCACTTAATTTGTTTTTTTAAAGATTTAAAAAACAAAAATATAATAACAAAAACTTAAAAAAACCTAAATGCTCGATCTCTCTAACTCTCACCCATCTCTCAATGCTTTCCCATCGGAGAAATGCTCGATCTCTAGCTCCCGGAGTGGATTCGGAGACAGCGGAGGAGACTGGCATCCCAATCGGAGGTGCCGAGGTTGCCGCGATTGAGAGAGAGCCACTTGGCACGAGAGGCGCTGATGATGGCTAGGGTTTCGTTAGTGGTCCAGCAAGGCGGTGGGACGCCACTCGCTTCGAGAGGAAGTGAGGTTCCTAGACGTCTGAATCATCGAGAAATCGGTCGTGTTTGCAGATCGGTAGTGAGGTTCCTAGACGTCACCGTTTCGAGAGCCATGGGCTGTTTCTTCGATTGCTTTCAGTATCGAGACGATCGTGCTCGTATTTCTCATACTACTCGCGCCAATAAACACACCGTGAGCTTCATTTTGGTTCGATTTTTAGAATTTATGCTAGAAATTACTTGACTCAAGATTTTGTGTTTCTGTTTTCATCTCTGTTTTGATCTGAAGGTAAAATTTGTTTTTATTATTATTATTTTTTAATTTTTTTGAATATAATTTTTTTGTTTCAAAATTGGAGTTCATTTGTGTTTGTTTTTTATAGAGAAAGAAGAGTGCTGGAGTAATGATATTGAAAATCAGCGTTTGGAATCTCCAGAAATTGATAAGAGCCTCAAGGATGAGGTAACGATTCATTTGTTTGTTTTGAATTTTGATTATGTATGTGGAAGCTGATGTGTGATCAACGAACAACGAATCGCTATCAATTTCTGAAGATGAATTTCTGGGGGGGTGGGGGTGTTTTTTGCATTGTGTTTGTTGTATGTTTGGATGCTGGGAAAGTATGTGAAAAGAGAAGTGAATGGGTTCAATCTTTTGTCTGTAGATGTTGTGGATTTATGGTTGGTATGTTGATTGGTTCATTCATTGCTGCAATTGTTTGACATCGAATCTGTTCTGGTGTATCCTGTTCATGTTGCTGTACAAACTAGATGCTAAAGAGTCCAGCGATTGGATGATATCTTATTTTTGATTGCTTGCTTTTCCGAAGAGTAACAAAAAATAATTTAATGATGTGTCAGATGTGGCAGATGCAATTTCAAAGCTGGAGGAGGCATTGATGGTTACACCCAGCAGACACGACACATTGTGGTGTTTGGGAAATGCTCATACTTCTCATGCTTTTTTGACTCCCGACCGTGATGAGGCCAAGGAGTATTTCAATAAGGCAACTCAAGACTTTCAAAGAAGTCGTGGATGAGGTCTTGTTTTTTCTATTTGCAAGTGACTAGTAAATATTAGATATTATGATATGTGTGAAATAATAGATTTATGGTGACTAGTAAACATTTTTGTTATCGATTTTGATGTGACACTTGAATTGGCTGGAATTTGAATGTAGTCGTAAATAGAACTTGAGATTACTTCGTTAGAGTATCTTAATATGATACTTCTTCCTTTTCTTTCCTTTTCAATAAATCTTGGATTTTGTTTCTAATGCACCTTCTTTGTTATTTACTAAATTCTTTTGGGTTTTAGATTCGCTTGCAAAGTTCTTGGATCGCCGTAATTGATGCATGCTAAGAGGGTCATGCAGGTCTGGCTCAGCTCAAAATCATATCTTCTTTCGCTTTCACTTTATTGTCTCGTATTTTATTATTTATTTTGGAATTGTTGTTATGTACAGATAATCCAGTAATGGGTTCTATCAAACCAAAATGTGGAGCATAAAGGCCGGTATTTCGCTTTCTTTCACGAAAATTGGACTTTGTAATTTTTTTTTATAATCACAACTCGAGCAATTCTATTCATGCACATTGATGTGGTACTTATAGTCGGCTATTTAATTTTGAGTTCAGCCCGATGAATCAAATTATGGAACCATCAATGATTGATGCTCGTTAAGCATGTTAGTTCTAGAACCGAAGCTAATAAAGCTATGGAGAACAGGATAGTAATTGTTAGTTTAAGACCAAAATTTGTTTGAGATGTATTCTCGTGATCACACGTGCATAAATGTTGACCAGCTTGGGAGCGATATGTCTGTTGTCCTTGGATGTGCTGAAAGATTTTAGCTTTCCACAGGAGCAATTCACTAGAATTGTATATATATCTTAGTTTTAATCCTTATTTGAAATCTATGGTCATTTTGGATTTGAATTTTTGTTCTCTTGGACGTCATAAACTACATCAAGAATCCAGATACTACTTTTTGTTTCTTAAATTTGTTGTTTCTCGAAGCTAAACAAGTGCATTTGGTAGCTCAAGGAACTTAACCCATGTAGTGTGGAATTGCTCCTTATTTCCCAGCACATGTAGTTTATCAAGTGTCACATTTTCTATTTGCTATTTTAGCTTTAACTAGCATTACTCTGTTAAAGTATCTTAATATGATGCTGAAATCCTATCTCTGTTTGTGGTGGTGGTGGAGGTGGACCAGGAATTGCAGCAACTGTAGGAATTGCATCTGCAACCACCGCAGCAAAGACAAGGGCATGTTCTTAATAAGAGAAAATGAGTCCCAATTTGCACAAGCGAGTAGCTGCAATCTGCAGTCAGCTGTCACTGCAAGACAAACAACTGCAGCTTGTCGTTGCTATACACTACAAGCAGCAGAATGATTTATCTGCAGAGGAACCGCAGCAGGTCGCACCGACTGCAAGTGCTATAGCCGCTTATGCCGCAGCTCTCGCTATCACAATCGCAACTCACTTCTGTTCTACGACGATAGCAGAATTGCAGCTCGCCGCCAGCAGACAAGCGATGAGTCGCATTTTCTCGCCGCAGACGACAAGCACTGCAGTTGTTGTCGCTACACCACAAGCGAAGAGCTGCATTTATCGCAGAGGGAACTCGCAGCAGAAGTCGCTTGTGCCGCAGCTCTCGCCGCCGAATCGCGAATCGCTTGTTCTACAGAGCAAGCAAGAATAATTGCAGTAGCCACTGCAAGACAAGCAGATGGCTGCATTTTCGCTATCGCGAAGCATAAGCAGCACTGCAGCTTGTTGTCTGCTTGCTTTTACTGTGCTTTCCTTGTCAATATTCTGCAGAAGTGCTATCGTAAAATTTTCTTTACTCTCAATCCTTAGTGCTAATGTTTTGTGGTAAAATACTTAATTTTTTTCCTGCTTTCTTAATTTTTTGGTCTTCTTTGCGTAACAATGACTGTTCACAAAAGATCTTAGGAGATGCACTCAAAGATCTCTACAAGTCTTTCATCTCTAATTATCCTATTGTATCAATTGAAAATCCATTTGACCAAGACGAGTGGGAGCACTATGCCAAGCTAATCGACGAGGTTGGAGAAAAAGTATAAATTTGTAGATGGGCCCGGGAGGATATGATCTTTATTCTTTTTTTTAAATATTTTAATCTTCCTTAAATTTGTAGATGGAGAGCCCGATTTGTTTGTGTATGAAAGTAACGGTGTTTTGTCATAGAAATTTTATATATAATTGTTCATTTTAGCAGCTTTATTAATATTCTTTTTAAATAATATCATTAGATTGACAAAACTTAAAATGACAATAATAACTAATAAAAGTCATTGATACTAAAATGTATCATAAAGTATCAATTTCATTGGGGTGATTGTTTTATCGATATTACTAACTCGTGATACTAAAGTAATAGTAATTATTGATACTATAGTGTCATAAAATCTGTAATACTATAGTAATAGTAATTCCTGACACTACATTCAAGTGTCAGTATTTTTCTGAATCCCAGATCACTAACACTATTAATAAGTGTTACTAAAAGTAATTAGTGATACTATTTTAGTATCACTAAAGGCCATTTTTCTAGTAGTGTTTGTCTTCTCCTAGTCTATTGGTACTATAGTAATCTGGTTGTAGCATAATTATCCATTCAAGAAATAGTAATACTCTTTCCAAACAAGTCTGTCCAGTATTTATTCTATGAAAGTAATAGAAAGTTATCCTTCCTTGTGGCCTTATTCAGGTTCCTGTAGTCCATTCATACTCTCTATCTAGTCACTATTCTTGTGGAAATGAGCTCATTTTTCTCATTTTCTACAACTATCACTCCACCTTTCTATGGAATACATTGTACTAGGCTCACCCATGAACTATCTGAAATTGGGTAGATGATTTCAGCATCCAGCTATTTGATGATCTCTTTCTTCATCACTGTCTTCATGATGGGATTCAATATTCTCTGTTGCTCTACAGAATTATTGTAGCAATCCTCT
This sequence comes from Murraya koenigii, assembly GCA_025617385.1. NCBI lineage: Eukaryota > Viridiplantae > Streptophyta > Magnoliopsida > Sapindales > Rutaceae > Murraya > Murraya koenigii. The sequence continues at coordinate 21,438,314 of CM046813.1, read as the reverse complement.
AATATAATGTTCTGCATACACATGAAAGGGCTAATTTCTTTAATATCTACCATGGTCTATCTAATGACCTTCATGTAATTTCCTAACACAACTACTTAGTTCTTTTCTTGTTTTGCGTTCAAAGAAAATGAAATGATTACTGGAAGTGTGTTATAGTCATCAAGATAAATATATTTCAAATGTGAAAGTAAAGATTTTAATTCTAAAACAAGAGATGACTTGATAGAATGAATAGAAGGTTTTACTTCCCTATTTGAAAGATCAAACGACTCAAATTACTTGTTAGATCTAAAAGATTGTTCCTCTCCTAATCATGTTATGTCAACTACTTTAAAGTCTTGATATTCATCTTCAAGTTATTCAAATATTGCAGCCCTGATTTCTTCTTTACTATAGCAACTGTTTAATCTCTTTACTACAGTAAAGTCCATAGCGCTGATAAAGTTGTAATCTTAAACCTCATTAGGACTCTTCATGGCTTCTAGTACATTGAATGTGACTTGCTGATCATTAACCCCCATGGTCAGTTCTTCTTTTTGTACATCAATTAAAGTCTTTCTCATGACTAAAAAAGGTTTACTCAAAATGATAAGCGCTTCTTTATTAGCTTAAAAAACCAACACTATAAAGTCAATTGGAAAAATGAATTGATCCATATTCACCTATACATATTTAATCTTACCTTCTAGATAGGCATGAGATTTGTCAGCAAGTTGTAACATAACTATTGTTGGTCTGACTTCTCCTACCCCTAATTGCTTGAACACTAATAACGACATGAGATTGATGTTAGCTTCTAAATTACAGAGTACCTTGCTACTGTATCTAGTTTCTATAAAGCATAAAATTGTAAAACTTTCTGGACCCTTAAACTTTTGAGGCATCTTTCTCTAAAGCATGTGGCTATATTCTTGTGTTAAGAGCTATTTTCTTAAATTCTCCCAACCTTCTTTCTTTGTCAGAATCTCCATTAAGAATTTCAAATAATTTAGCATTTGCTCGAGAGTTTCCACAAAAGGGATGTTAATATACAGTTGCTTTAACATTTCTAAGAGTTTACTGAACGGCTTGTTTTATTTCTGCCTTTGAAATCTTTGAGAAAGTTGTAATGGGTGCTTGAATTACTGAGTTGTAAAGGGTTTTGTAGACTGCTTGCTTTTGGCATGTTCTGGACTTGTGCTGCAATATCTTGAATTGCTGAGTTATTTAGCATTATTGTTTTCACTAGTGTTTTGTAAAGTGGAAGGTTGTGGCTCCTCTTTAACTTAAAGTTCTTCTTAAATTGCAGTGGACTCAAGTTGATTGTTTTGTAGTACTCATTTTATTCTCTTCTTGGGTCTTCTGCGTTGCTCGATAAATTGCCTTAAGATTTGCTGCAACAAGCTGTCTTATATGTTTTTCTAGATTTCTTAATGACACTGCTTGACTTTAAACAACTGCATTATTCTTCAAAATATAATCTTTAAACAAAGCTTCAGGGAAGTTGAATTGATTATTAGTGGTGTTGCTTTGCCCTTGATTTTGTCGCTGAAATCCAGGTGGTGGGGCAAGTTTATTATGTCCAGTAGGTGCTGCAGCATGTTGATTCTGGTTCTAATTGTGCTATGAGAAGTTTGGATGCTACCTCTATCCAGGGTTATAGGTGTTAGAATAAGGATTGTTTTGTCTATTTTAGTTACCCACATAATTAATTAAATCAAAATTTCCAAGATAATTTTTAAACAAGTGCCCTTCACCATAAAAATCATAAGATACTTCAGCAACTTTGTTGGCAATTGCTGGAGCAGTGGACATAACTTTCACTATGTTTGTCAATAATATTACTTATGCTGTTGTTAAAGCATCCACATTTTGAACTTCTATTGTTCCTCTTCCTATAAGTTGTCTGGTAGATGACCACTAATAATTGTTGGCTATTCTCTTTAAAATATCATAAGCCTTATTGTAAAACTTAAATAATAATGCCTCATTTGCTAAAGCATCCACTATCAATCTAGTGCTTAGGTTCAAACCATTGTAGAAAGTTTCTAATTGGATAAAGCAAAGGACATCATGATGTTGACATTTTCTTAGCAACTCCTTAAATCTTTCTCATGCGTCATACAAACTTTCATCCTCAATTTGATGAAAAGAAGTGATCTCATTCCTTAGTTTTGCATTCTTGGTAGGTGAAAAATACTTCATTAGAAACTTGTCAACCAAATCATTTCATGTAAAGATAGAATCAGGTGGTATTCAACCATGCTCTTACTTGATCCTTTAGGGAGAATGGGAAAAGCCTTAAGCTCAATGCTTCCTGTAATGCACCAAGAATCTTGAAAGTGTCATTCACTTCCAAAATAGCTTAAGATAAAAAATAAGGATTTTTTTTTATAGTAACCCATTAAATTAGCCCATAGTCTATAGCACTCAATCCCTGACAACGACACCAAAAACTTGTTGCTCGCTTGTGCCTTGTATGCTTTACAAAATGTATAATATGTGTTTGTTTGCAAGTAGACATAAAGTTTGTACAAGGCACATTATACGTTTATAGAGCTACTTGACTCATATACATATGTGTGTTGCTCAGTATTTACTATAGAATTTTGTCTTTGTTTTATTTATTACAAATTTCTATTTCAGTTGGCCACCCATTTGGTAAATACAAGCTAGGGAAGAGCCTCACAAAGGTCTGATTTAGTGGAGCTAGCCAAGATAATACATGGTTTTAGATTGGGTTTCCTAAGTTGAGTTGATCTTAATTTAAATAGGGACATGCTTACTATAAGATTAATGAAAAACTAGACATAGGGATTCATCTTGTAATAGAACCTAAAACTTATAATGCTCTCTATATAATTCAAAAGAAACATGAAATTCAAGTGGATAATTTGAAATTCTTAATAAGTCTATTCCAAAGTTCTTGTAAAGTTTTCACAACTTATTACCATTATCATCACATTATCTACCATTGATGAGAACATCCAACTCTGAAGCATCTTATCAGTTTCCTTCCATGCCAGAAACTCAGGATTTTCAGTTGATCTTGCCATTGAAGCTTCAAATCTACTTGATTCTCTTGTTAATTCTTATAAAAATTGAGGAGGACATGGCTTATCACCATTAATGAATCCTTTGAAACCATTCGCTATGATTGAAATAAGAACTTGCATTTTCCACCAAGACGAAGCTATGGTGTTTGAATTTGCCATGAGTACAGGCTCTGATACCATGCTGAAATTTACAGAGATGTGTTTGGAAGAATAGAAAATGAGAGAATGAAGAAATTTGCTTCTTAAATCTCTAACTGAAAAATTTATACAGAGTATTGTATTTATATTACATTTTGTAACTGATTCTGTTAATTCTAAGCCAATAACAAATTGATAGTTGGAGATACTAAAACTAACTTATTAACTAACTATTGAGCATGCTAGCTGAATACTTGAGTAAGTTAAGCATGTTGAGCTGCATGGAGAAATTGGAATAATCTAGAATTTTTTAGTGTTTTCAAGAATACTTTTAACAAGTAGCAACGAAACTGGCAGTGTACACAACAAGTTCGCTGATTTGATAATTCTGTAAAGATCATTGATTTTTTTTTTATATGGAAAATTTTTTAAAAATTATTGTGATTGATAAATACCAAAATCTAAAAAACATTTGTTTTTCATTTTTGGGAAGAAACCATTGAGGTCCTTTTCGTTTTTCCTTATATCATCGGGCTTAATAATTTGCACAGTTTATTATTTAACACCCATTTCCCATTTTAGTTTACAAAATTGTACAGTCGGCTAAAAATTGTTAAAAGGAAATTACTTTAAGAAATAACATGTTTAAAATATGATCATTATGAAAAAGTTTAATTTTGTTAAATAGGTGACATGATAATTGTTGATGCTGCTTTCTAGTCTCTCCAAGATGTCGACGCTATCTTCTGGTCGCTCCCTCATTGAGCAGGATTTCCAGCTAGTTTTTGCTCGCTGAAACAATGTTACCTTCTGGCCTGTATTCACAGAGAAAATTTCAGAGGTCGCCTGGTATTTTTCTGGTGAAAACCCTCCGACGCTTAAGTCAGTAATCGGGTTGATACTTTTAAATTATCTCTTAATCAGAGAAAGACCGGAAAATATAAGTTGCAAAAAAGAAAGGAATCTCCTTCCCTCACCCTTCGTCAAATATTTATCCCCCATTTTTTCCTAGGACCCTTACTTGGGCACCATCCCCTGAATTCATTATGCCTGTGTTGACAGCTATGGGTCACAGTGATAAAATTTGGGGGTGTGGCGATGTCTAATGGTTATCGGTCACAGTGACGAAACTTGGGGGTATGGGGATGTCTAACGGTTATGGGTCACAGTGACGAAATGTTGACACTGTGTGGGGATGTCTAACGGCGTGGGGGTGCCTATCAGTTATCGATCGTAGTGACGAAACTTTATAGTGTGGGGGCGTGTGGCGGCTACTATCTTCTTCTCGGAGAGACCCGTTCACCATCCTGAACTACAGATGTGGGGCTGCCCTGCTTGGGTTTAGCTTTGCTCGTGCTTTGGTCCCTTCCTATTCTTGGTGCTACTAATAATATTATCAGGGCTCGCTTGATAGTCGTGGACATTCCTGCTCTTTCTTACTTTGTTCGAGCAGGATGCGAGCACTTTACCTCGACCAGCTTTGAACACTTGACCCCGACCAACTTTGACACCGACAACTCTTGAAATTTGAAGAGCTAGTTCCCTGAACAGTCACGCCCACTTGAGCAACATGTCGTTTGTTATAGTGACTCACTTTCCTTTTTATAAATCCCTAAATTCACCGTTTTCCACTTTCTCATCTCTCCATATTACTTAAAATTGAAGCCCGCTGCTTGCAAGTGAAATCTACCTTCTCGGTTGCAGTTGTCGCAGTTTTACGCCATTCAAATCAATCTCAGGTATAAGTTCTTCAACCTCTTCTTCTCGTTCTTGCCATTTTGTTTTTATGGGTTTTTTTGTTTCTCATTATGGTAGACCATGGCTCGGCTTTCCGAAATCTGACATCAGTGTGTTGTGGGGGAAGCCGTTGGTCTTTAGGAAAAATGTCCGCCACACAACAACCCAGAAGGATGTCCCCTGAAAAATCTTCTTCTTCTAGTGACTCCCGGGCCGATAGGAGGGTTATAATAAGAGACCCGAGTCTTGAAGGGGCCGTTAGTATTGCCGGTGATGTCGTCAAGGGTGACGTTTTAGAATAAACCCGGCCAAATAAAAGGTAGAGGACCGGTCAAAGGTCGGAGGCCAAGTCGTTTGCCATTGACTACATGAGGTGTGAGACCTCCCAATAGGACCTAGATAGGTGTTTTGAATGCACCAAAATGGATAAGTGATGGCCTTTTGAATAAAACTAATAGTTTTGAGAAACGAAATCAAGGATACTACATTATTGGTGCTATTGTTCATTCATGTTTATTGGAAGACAAAGCTCCTACTAATGTTTTGAGATTGGAAATCAAGGATACTACTAATAGTTTTGTTGGTTTCTCTACAATATGTTAATTTATCAATGACCAACATACGAGAGTTGCCGGTTGAGTTAAAGTTTCTGGTGAATCTTAAGTTTTTGAATGTGGAGGATGCACAGTTTCTTCATTCAATTCCAAGGCAAGTGATATCCAGTTTGACGACGTTACAAGTTTTGAAGATGTTTGGTTGTGGCAGGTCATCTTCTGATCATGAGGCAGCAGAAGATAGCATTTTATTTGGAGGCAGTAAACTTATGGTGGAGGAGTTGTTTGGTTTGAGGCATTTAGATTTGTTGACCATCATCCTAAGAAGTTACAAAGCTCTGGAAAGATTTTTGAGCCCCGACAAACTTCTAAGTTGTACTCAATCTCTGTATCTTAAATGCTTTGATTCGATGTCACTCCATGTTTTTGGTCTAGCTGATCTGAAAGCTTTTGGAAGAACTGAAGATTGGCTTTGTTGGGAATGCACACAAAGCACAACGACCTCATGGTTTTGACAGCCTCAACCATGTTGGAATATCATTTTGCTGAGGGACTTGACATAGCTTGTTTTTGCTCCAAACCTTGTCATTGTTGCCATAAAACATTGCCATGATATGGAGGAAATAATCAATGTTGGAAAATTAGGTGAAGAGATGTTGGCAAATCTTGAATCTCTTGCAAAGCTCCAAGTTCTTTACTTGAAGCTACAAAATTTGAATAGCGTCTACTGGAAGGCCTTGCCATTCCCTGATGTTTGCAGAATTTTTGTATTTAAATGCCCAGAGCTTAAGAAGCTGCCACTGGATTTTGAAAGAGCAGGCCAAAGTAAAATTCTTATCAAGGGAAAGGAAAATTGGTGGGAAACAACTTCAATGGGAGGAACAAGCAACTCAGAATGCATTGCTTACATTTTTCAAATCAACTGACAAGTGATTGAAAAGGGCATCATCAACTTCATCAACGTGGATGGAGAGATTCTGGAGCAGATGAGAGGGTTTGAATATGACCTTTGGTGGTTGGTTTTTTTGTGATATTTGTTTTTCATTATTTATCACTTCCTGTCATATTATCATTTCTCTGTCTGTGTTTCTATTGCTGGTGTTACTGCATGCTTACTGTTGCTTGACAAAGTTAGCTAGTTTTTTATTTACTAAATTTTTGTATGGTCGAGACAGTCACAAAGTATATTACTTGTTTATGTGAGAGTGATGTTAATCGATTTTTCAATTATATTGTAGTGAATCAGAAGCACACAATTCAAGCTTCTTGAATCACTGCACAAGATCTTAACCCAGATAAAATCAAGATGCTATAAGGTAATCTAAGAACCAATCTGAGAATCTAATGATGCACACAATGATGACCAAGAATCTAACAAACAAGATAATCACAAGAACCACCAAGAGACAGCCAAATTTACATGGTTCTGCCAATTTGCATTGGCCTACATCCACGAGAGGAACAACCCACAAGCTTTATTGATTGATTCAAGATTTTTGGTTACAGAGAATAATAAGATTACAGAGCTCAGAAAAAATAACAAGAATGCTTTCTTTACACAAGCTTGTTCTCTCTCTAACTCTAGATCTCTCCAAAGTATCTTCAGAATCAGCTGTATAACAGCTTATATATTGACCCCAGAAGCTTGCCCAGAGTTGCACGTGCAACGCATATGCAATAACCGTCTGTAACAAACTTAACACGTCATTTAAAATTCACGTGCTTGGCATCTGCTTCACTTAACTCAAAACGTCACAGCTTCTTGTCGTTTTAATCAGTAAACTTGTTCCAACCTGAAACGCAGTCCATGCTTGCCGTTTTGCTTGATTAACAATCCTCCAAAAACGCACATGGTCTTTGTCGTTTCATCATCAGTTGATTTGGTTCAGTAATTACTTTACATATATATTCAGTGGTAATTGTGAATTCAATTTTATTGTCTCCTGCAAAATATGAAGAAAATGCAAAGTTACAATATGGAAAAGTTCCTAGGCAAAAACTTTGTAAAAGCTACCAAGTGAAACAGGGAATGCACTTACCACCAAGCACAGTTGGTGGCCAGCTAATGCATTCATTTTATGTTCATTTATCTTTTAATAATGCTACATATTTTAAATTTTTTATTCTAACTAATCATCCCAAATAATAATGCATTCATCAATTGATTGGTAAAATTAAAGTAAATTAATTATATTATCTTACCAACCAATTGATAAATATTATATCATTTGAGATAGTTATTTGCAATAAAAAATTTAGGATGTATAGCATTACTCTTTATCTTTTTAATTATTGATGATAAGTGGTTCATTGGTAAATTTCAGATTCTCTCTCTAATATCTTTTAAATTATTATATTATAAATTTTAACTTACTCCCCAATTTTATATAAAAATAAAAAAATAGAGCATATTGATAAAAATTTTTTTGTTTTCTTAACAAAAATGAAGTAAATTGTTTTTACAGTAATTTTAAATATTTTGAAGGTTATTATTTTATAAGAGAGTAATATGAAATGATATTTGCCTTTCAAGTCAAAGTGTCAAAATTCTAGAAGCTTGCAATCGAGAAGCATATAATCTAGAAGCAGCAGTAATTTTTTAATAAAGAATATAGGAGAAGAAGAAAAAGAAAAGAGGTGGTTGCCGACTTCTTTGAACAAAAGAAAAAAATTATTTTATTCCTAAGTTTTTGGTATAAAAGGAAGGGCTTCCCCTCTATATTCTATCTCATTTTTTTCGTAAAAAATTTTCTTTTTTGTTTTGAGACAGAAAAAGAGTTTTGTGAGAGCTCAAGAGTTCTAATACTCTTGTGTGTCTAGAATTTGAAAGATTTAGTATATTGAGATTTTGAGAAATGAGCTAAAATATTATAATACTTAATTCTCATATCACTAATTAAATATTTTCTTTCTGTCTTCGTCCGTGGACGTAGGCTAAATGCCGAATCACGTAATTTCTAGTTCCTAATATGTGCTTGTTCTCATTTTCTTTTCAATTTCATTTTAACTTGACTCTACTTTACTGATAAATTTCCTAACAGTGGTATAAGAGATTGATTGCATTTTCTAGAATCGGGTTATTGTTTGCGTTGCAGTTACTGTTCATGTATACTATTCTATTTTAGTATACAATTACTATTCATGTATACAATTATACAATTACTATTCACATGAAACGGTGGGAGTTGATCCTAGTAAAGACAGTTCATGGTGAAAGCGATGGTGGTAAAATACGAGATTGAGAAGTTCAATGGAAACAATTTCTCATTGTGGAAAATAAAGATGAAGAGTATTCTAAGGAAAAATAATAGCTTGATACCAATTGGAGAAAGACCCATGAAGATAACTGATGATGCCGAGTGGAATAAGATTGATGGCAATACAATTTTGATTTACACTTAGCACTTGCAGATAAGATGTTATCTAGTGTATAGGAGAAAAAGACAAGGAAGAAAATATAAGATACTCTCACAAAATTGTGTGATGCCAACTCATTACACAACAAAATCTTTTTAAAGAGGAGGTTTTATACCCTTCGAATGGTGGAATCTACGATAATGACATACCATATCAACACTTTGAAAATTCTATTTTCATAACTCACAATGTTGGGTCACAAAATAGAGGAAAATGAATGTGCAGAATTTTTACTTCAAATTCTACAAGATTCGTATGATCAACTTATTATCAATCTAACAAACAATAATCTGGTAGAAAGTCTAGTCTTTCGATGATTTTGCAACCTTTATATTAAATGAGAAGAGAAGGTGCATGAATTAGGAAGACAGAAAGGCAAATTCGCAGCAAGCGATAGCACTATTGGTAACGAGAGGGAGATCAATAGAATGTGGCCTTAGCAGGAGTCATAATCATAGTGGATCAAAATCAATGAGTAAGAAAAATATCAAATGCTACAATTGTGGCAACAAAGGGAACACCAAAAAAAATTATTGCTCCAATCAGAATAGTAGAATAGTAAAGCACCTGAGTCATCAAATGATCAGGGTTGTGTGGCAAATACCTCTGATGATGGTGAGATTCTCTGCAGTGAGGGAGCGATTGTTCCAAAAAGTGGGATGCAGTTAGCTGATGTCTGAATTATAGACTAAGAAGCAATATGGCACATGACCTCTCAGAGAGAATGGTTTAACACATATAAACATATCTCAGAAGAATCTGTGTACATAGGTGATGACCATACTTTAGAGATCACTGGTATTGGTACTGTCAAAATAAAAATGTTTGATGGTATAGTTCATACAAGTTAGAAGGTACGACATATCAGAGGCCTAAAGAATAATCTATTATCTTTAAAACAAATAAATAGTCTTAGGTGCAAAACTCATATTGAGAATGAGATTATAAAGATAGTCAAGGGTGCATTTGTATTAATGAATGTAGAAAAGATCAGTGCTAATCTATTCATGCTTTAAAGAGAAACGCTACAAGAAGCTGATGCATGTGTCATGTTAAATAGAAAAGAGTTGGCAATGATGTGGAATCTCAAACTAGGCCATATGTCAGAATATGGTTTGAAGAATCTCTCTGAGTGAAATCTGCTTCCACTATTTAAATCAGTAAATTTACTATTTTGCTAGCATTGTATTACAAGTAAGCAATAGAGATTAAAATTCAGCAGATCTAGTGCCAGAAGAAAAAATATCTTACACTTGGTTCATTCTAATATTTGGGAATCACCAGATTTATCTTAAGGAGAAGCAAAGTACTTCGCGACTTTCATTAAAGATTATTCCTGGAGATATTGGGTGTACCTAATCAAGAAAAAGTCAGATGTATTTCTAGTGTTCAATGAATACATAGCGCGAGTTGAACTTAAATATGGGAAGATGATCAAGTATTTGAGAACAGATAATGGTGAAGAGTATACGGATAGTCAGTTTCTTGCATTCTGTAAGTAAGAATGTATACAGTGGCAATTCACGGTAGCATATACTCCTCAACAAAATAGAGTGGAAGAGCAAATGAACAAGACTCTTACAAAAAAGATAGCAAATGAACAGGACTCTTACAAAAAAGATAAGAGCAATATTATGAATTTATGGTCTACCTAATTCATTCTGGGCAGAAGCAGCCAAAACAGCTTATTATATTGTTAATTAGTCTCCATCAACAGCTATTGAGAAAGATATCAATGGAGATGTGTATTGGAAGCCCAGCTGATTAATCCTATCTACATGCATTTGGATGTCTTGTGTATATGATGTACAATTACTAAAAAAGAACAAAGCTAGATCCAAAATCCAAGAGGTGTATTTTCTTAGGGTATGCTGATGGAATAAATGGGTATCGTTTGTGGGATCCCACTGCCCACAAGATTGTCATTAGCAGAGATGTTATCTTTATAAAAGATCAATTGCAAAAGAGAGATCGGGATGATAGCACTTTAAAAGAAAAGTCAGAGACTGTGCTGCTATATGTAGAAAATAATACAGAAGATGTAGATTCTTCTGAACTAGCACTAGAACACGAAGAATAAGAACCAGTCGAGTCTGAGGCCCCAGAAGTTAGTAAGTAAACTCATGAGAGATGATCGCCAACTTAGTATTTGGAGTATGTAACAGACATTAATGTTGTATATTGTCTTTTAACAGAGGATTGAAAGCCATTAACTTTCCATGAAGCTTTAAACAGCTCAAATATTACTTTGTGAATGATAGCAATGCAAGAAGAAATTGAAGCTCTACACAAGAACAAGTCTTGGAAACTTGTACCACTACCACATGGAAGAAAAGTCATTGGAAACAAATGGGTTTACAAGATCAAACGTGATAGTAATGACCAAGTGAAGCGGAATCGGGCAAGATTGGTGGTAAAAGGATATGCTCGAAAAGAAGGTATTGACTTCAATGAGATATTTTCTCTGGTAGTTCAGCTCAAGACGCACACATTTGACCAATATCTAGAGCAATTAGATGTGAAAACTACTTTTCTTCATGGAGAACGTGAAGAAGAAATTTATATGCTCCAACTAAAAGGTTTTGCGAAAATAGGTAAGGAGAACTTAGTTCGCAGGTTAAACAAATCTTTATATGGTCTCAAACAGGCGCCGAGATGTTGGTATAGGAGATTTGATTCCTTCGTCATGAGCCTTGGATACAACAGACTCAGTTCAAACAATTGTGCATACTACAAGAGATTTGAGAATAATAATTTCTTCATTTTGTTGTTGTATGTGGATGACATATAGGTAGCAGGCCTCAATAAAGATCAATTCTAATAATTAAAGGAACAATTGTCTAGGGAGTTTGAAATGAAGGACTTGGGCCTAGTAAACAAGATTGTTGAGATGCAAATTCACTGAGACAGAAATAATAGGAAGATTTGGTTTTCTCAGAAGAATTACTTAAGGAAATTTCTATCCCACTTCCTGTTAATTTTAAGTTATCCTCAAGTATGTGTCTTAGTAATGAAGTAGAGAGGAATGAGATGTCTCGAGTACTATATGCATCAAGAGTAGGAAGTTTAATGTTCTCTATGATTTGTACAAGACTAGACATTGCACAAGTAATGGGAGTGGTTAGTTGTTACATGGTGAATCTTGGTAAAAAACATTGGAAAATAGTGAAGATAATTATGAGATACATCATATGAACCTCAAATGTTGTATTATGTTATGGAGGATCAGAATTTACTATCAGAGCCTACATGATTCTCAATCAAATCTCTATGTAGGAAAATGTTAAAATTCTAGAAGCATATAATCTAGAACTAGTAGCAATTTTTGAATGAAAAAGATAGAAGAAGAATAAAAAAAAAGAAAAGAGATAGTTCTTGACTCCTTTAAACAAAAGATAAAATATATATATTATTTTATTTCTAGGTTTTGGCTATAAAAAGAAGGGCTTCCCTCTCTGTATTGTATCTCATTTTTTATAATAAAAATTCTCTTTTTTGTTTTAAGAGAGAAAAAAAGTTTTGTGAAATCTCAAGAGTTCTAATATTTTTGTGTCTATGATTTGAGAGATTGTGTGTTTGGGGTTTTGGGAAGTAACTCAAAATATTAGAATATTTGTAATCCTTATATCACTAGTGAAATATTTTCTTTATGTCTTCACCCATGGATGTAGGCTAAAAGTCACACCATGTAATTTCTAGTATCCCAATGTCGCTTGTTCTCATTTTCTTTATAATTTTATTTTAACTGTAACCTACTTCACTCATAAGTTTCCTAACACAAAGCAAGTACCCTGCTTTTATTTTATTTGAAAGTGGAGTCGTCTCATATACTTTGCTTTAACATTACAAATTTTGTTACAATTTTTATTTATTTTTTCTTTTTTACAAATGCATGTGGATTACTTTGCTGTAAGCTCCGTAATATATATTCAAGACAAATCATGGAAGAGATGGGAGTATGTATTCATGGAATGATTGAATGGATGCATTCTTGAAAGATATGTGAGTGCGTTAGTTTATCTCTGTTTGTCAATGTGTTTTCAATGGTTTTTCCAGTGGTTTGTTGCAATAGATTGACTGCAAATCGATATGAAGATTTGATATAAACTTGATTTTGTAATATTCTCTTTAATAGAATGAAATTTGAACATTCAAGATTGTTCAAGTTTCTCCTAGTATATGTTCAGTTGTGTTGTCAATAATTTTGCATTCGAATAAGTTTTCATCTAAAATTTTAAGATGACTAGTACCCCTTGAAACTTTGGTCAAAATTATTGTTGTTATTTCTTTTAGAGGAAAATTTTTTATTATTTAAAACCTCGTTAACACAGTTCTTAATTAAGATGATAAGCTAGTGTCGGTGCATGATTTGCAGCAACAAATCCTACCTAGCCACGTGTTAAATGTACAAAAAATAAATCAAGAGAATGCACGAATATATGACCTGGATTCTGCAGATTTTCAAGATTTTGGGAAATGAAATATTTTCTTGAGCAATAATATCTTTTGACTGTATTAACAAACAAATTTAAAAATTTTACAATAAATAAAAATATAATATTAAAAAAATTGTGATAATATATATATTTTAAATAATTTTAATATAATTTTTTAAATATTTTATAATTTATTAGACATATTTTATTAAATTAAAAATAAAACTAAAATAAATTTATAAAATTTTAAAGAATTTTGATTGTAAAATAATAATTATTCTTAATATGTGAGATATATTTTATTAATTATAAAAATTATTTAACCCAAATATTTTTTAAAAATCTATACAGTAAATCTATTTACATTTAAATGTTAAAAATATTTAAATATTATTAATCTACAATTACTTATATTATATTTGTATTTATTAGAAATTTTTAAAGTCAAATCTTTTGCACTTTCTACCTTATTAGAATTATTGCACACAGAGAAAGAAACATGTATGCTTTATAGCTTTAGAAATCAGTTTCTTTTACAGTTAGAAATAGAGAAATAAGTTTCTTTTACAGATATGACGATTATTATAAAGATAATAAGAATGAAGAATATTTAATGATTAACGAAATCACTTGGCAAATTGGAAAAAAGTGAGTTGAATGATTTAGACATTTAGCGGTATAGTAATATTTCATATAGAAAAGCACAAGCTATTCATTTACTAATATGTCTAAATGATTTAGATATTTAGTGATTATTTAATATTACGAATTCAGGTACGCTTCGACTATTTAATTATTTATTTTTGGTGATACAATATGAATATTCTTAGATTTTAAGTGATAGATTTCACTATAAAGAATTTAATTATTTTACCAAGTGGTATCAGAGCCTCTTCATATTGAATCATTGAGAATTAAATTTATATTTGTTTAATGATTAAAATTTGGTATTCTCGAACCTACAATTATTTTTTTTTTGTAAATAACCGCTGTAACAGCTCGAACTCTTGCTCTCAATATTGTGAGTGTAATGACTCTCCCACTAGGCTATAAGCCCATTGATACAATTATTAAATTTGAGAATAAATTATGTTAATATTTAGAATAATTGAAATTAAAGAAATTCAGAATTAAGAAAAATAAATATTCTGATTTCATAATTTTAGTTTTAAAGGTTTAAAGTTTTGACACACTCGGTATTAAGGATCTGAGAAATATGAATATTCGGTTTATATATATATATATATATTATGGTTGGATTTAAATAAATTAAAAAAAAAAAGAAGGGATTTCATTGCTTATATCATGAAAGTCCCTAAAATTTTATTAAAAGATTTTTAGGTATAATAAATTAAGAGATTTTTTATTTAAGTCCTAAATTTATTTGAGTTTAATAAAATTTAGTTTTAGGTCCATTAGAAATTGGGCTTAATGAATTAAATTTTACAGTTAAGATTTAGTCTATAATAATAATAATAATAATAATACAAGGAACATTAATATTATTAACACGTGCAATATATTTTATGAATTTAAAATTCTATTTAACCAGAAGAGTTATCTATAATAAATTAATAATTACCTTTTTCAAATTATTTCAAATATTGAAAATCATTTTAGTATGACTAATATATTTGATAGGTTAAATTATTTACATTATTCTGTTTTTATTAAAAATTTTCAAATCAATATTTTCAATGACTATTTAAAGGATATTATGATTAACAAATTCTTATTATCTTTATGAAAATTAAGAAATTTATATGACTATTATTTCTCTAAATATTTAATATCTCAATTAAAATGTACAGAGAAGAAATTTTTCAGTGTGTATTTTATTCTTTTATCAATTGTCATGATTAGCCCTTGGCCTTGAAATGATGGTCAGAAAAGTTTAAAAATGCGTTAATTGTTTTCACTTTTAAGTTTTAACGTTAGTGGCCTTGGAAGTTCTTATATTGTATTACAAATTAAGGCTACCACTAAGCCTATTTTCTTATTAAAAATATGTGAGGAGTAATCGTCATTTTAATATTTATGAGCGTTAAAATTTAGATAATATTTCATACGATTCGTGTAAACTCCCGTTTCAGTAATAATTTGATTTATAAATATTATTTAATAGTCTGATGTATATATCAGTTATAATTTGATCAATGTATCAATGTTTAAAAAAAAATTAAAGTTGTTGATGTAGAAATCTGATCGCTTCTCCCTCGAGTAGATTCTCCAGCTAACACTAGAATTTTTTTGATCTTGGAAGTGAGTGATGTCTTCTATCCTGCGTTCACAGAAAAATTTCAGAGATCATCAAGTGTTTTTCTGGCTAAAATCCTTCTACGCTCAAGTCAGTGATTGAGCTTAACTCTTAGAAATTTCTTTTTTTAAAAAAAAATGAAAACAATATAGAAGCTCACTTTCTTTTCTTTCTGCATGATTTCCTTTTTGTGATTTTTTGTGTAACAAAAGTCCAATCCTTTTTTCCCATTTTTCTGAGGCATTTATCTAGTTCTTCTATTTCTTATTATTATTTTTGTAATGCACGTTCTTAATTTTTAACGTACCCGTTTGTTTTGGGACGATTATTTGACAATCATGATGAGAATTAATCATGCGTGGGAGTTACACCTCATTATTGGAGAGAGTCGTTTAACTGATTCTGACTGTGAGCTTTGGTTACCACTCTTAAGTTTTGCTCGAGAATTGATTTATACCTATTCTTATTATCGCCTATAATATAATGAGAGCTCGCTTGTCTGACAATAAATATTTCTGCTCCTCCTCTACTTAGTATCAAACAGAATAAAAATTTCTACTTTTAACTAATTTAATCTCGATTAGCTTTTCTTATTTTGATCGGTTCTACCTAAGATGTACTCTTTTATTTCCCAAAGTCTAACAATAAAAAAGCAAGATTATATTCCACAAAAGCAAAGTGACAAAACAACCAGCTGGATTCTTTTATTAAACTACAAATTAAAGTGGATTCTTTTGAATTCAAGTGCGATAGACGGTTCTTTTTATAAAGGCAAGTGTAAAAAAGTAGTTAAGAATCGAAATCTCTGTTGTCCAGTCTTTGCTAAATTCTGCTTTTATTATTTTTTTTTAAATTTTTTGGTAATTACAATTGGGTCATTAATTATTGCATTCCTATACGAAGTCCTTAATTAAAATTATTGCTTTCCTATACGAAGAATGTTTTTCGGTTACCATTTTTTTTATAGATTAGTTCATATGGTAGGAAGTATTCAATTTAGAACTCGGACATTTGATATTTCATTCAAGTTTTAATGAGTGTGGGAATTAATAGTAAAAAATATTCATTGCACACAATTTAAGCTACGAATTACTCTTTGAAAAGTTGACTATGAAGTTGGAGAAATAAGTAATTTAGAATGTTTGTAAAGAAAAGACTTATATATCTCTAATTATAATAAAGCTTCTCTATAGGCATAATAATATTATTAAATTAATTTTATTACTATAAAAAAATTATTATTTTAACTTAGTGCAGGTGATATAAAAGTTAAGTGTGCATTATATTAATAATTAATTAATGAAGTATCACAAATATAATATATACACATTGATAATAGAGTTAGGCATAGTTTTAAAATATTCATTAATGTATATTTATGTAGTGTTACAAATATGCAAAGTCAAATCTACAGTTTGCATTATCTTTACTATTTTCTCTCAATTAAATTCTACAAATGCTGTACAATAATTTCATAGCAATTCTAAATTAATAATAAATTATTGTCCCAAACAAATTTAGAAAATATTTTATTTCGTCTTAAATCTTTAATGTAATTAAACTTTTTTTTTTCAGTATATAGATAATTATTACTTTGTGGAAGCAAGTTTTTAATATAGGGCCTAGAATAATTTATGACTTATTACAACGAAGAGTTTATTCCTATTTATAACTAGCCCATTTTGGGACATTATTATATAGAATATTAATATAGAAATGTTTTGCTGTAATTATTTTAGAACATTTGTAATAATAATAATAATAATAATAATAATAATAATAACATACACTATCCCTTGGATGTAGCTCTTAGTTGACCATGAATGTGATTCTTTCCACAATCACCATTTAAGTCTTCAAAAGAAAAAAAATAATGACACTCGAAACTTGAACTAATATAGTAAAACATTAATATTGTGATGCTTTATATAAGAATAATCTCTATATTATAAAAAAATTTGGTCTCAATTTAGTGCGAGCTATAAATAAGAATAAAACATATATTGTAATAAGTTATAATTGTTTTTTAATATCCTATCATAAGGAACTTATATATATATATATATATATATTTTATATCCCGTCGTAAGGAACTTGTCTCTATATAACAATAATTATTTGTGTATTGCAAAAGTATATGTTATATTAGTTCAAAGAAACTTGTTTGTACATAGTACTTAGACATTGAGAGAAAATTATTATAGAGAATGCAAATATTTACAGATTTTTAATAATAGTCTATTCTTAATAATAGTATATTAATACATGTACTAGTTTATTTTATATATTAGATTTCACATATTCTATTAATAAATTATTAATGTAATGCGTACTTTATCTCTATATCTTCTAAAAGGATGACTTAAGTTATAACATTAATTTTCACAACTACATCTCTAAATGATATAACTTCTTTATAGTAATAAATTAATTTGGTCCCAATATTATGATTGTATAGAAGTTTTATTATATACACACACCCAATTTACAATTTAAATAGTATCCCAATAAAAATTGTTGAAAAAAAATATAGGATAATTACTAATTGTTTTTACTTCAAACGTTAGAGCACAATAGTTCAAAAGTGCACTTGTAAGCTAAGTTGTCAAGTATATTTCACGACAAGTGCCGACAAGAAAAATAAAGATCGTGCGATGCTCTTTTTAAAAGGCCATTTCAGTAGGTCCCGAATAGGACATACCTAATTCTGTCTGAAATTTCACCTGTATAACGGATAGAGGTCATTACTGAAATTTCTAATTTGCTATTCCATGGGCCGCAGAGGCTTCGGTTAATCAAACTCAATCAATTTTCCTGTTTTCTTCGCTTATCAAAATACTAAAGTATGGGTAGTGTTGATGCAGTTTTTCCCGCGAGCCTTCAAACAGTGCCTCGAACCTTCTGCTCGCAACTAGCTCGAGCTCAAGCAGGACTGTCTCCTTCGTCTTATTCCACTGTCTTTTCCAGAATGGAGATCTCCCGGACTTGTACTCACAGAAAATAGGGTCAGGGATAGCCGAGCGTGTTCGGCGAAAACCCTCCGACGCTCAAGTTAGTAATCGGGTTATTCTTTTTGGTATCTCCCTTAGTCAGAGAGACCGGAAAGATGAAAGAGATATTTTCGCCCTCCCTTTTGAATAAATATGGTTTTTCCAAAAGAATCAAGGTAAGGGAAGTGGGGATAGGAAGAACCTTTGTCAATTTTTGGAATCCCTATGAATGAATTTTTCCAACCCCTGTAACGTACCCGTTTATTTCCTTTTATACTCCATTTTTCCCGCTCTTTCTCTCCAAGAGCATCCATTCCCGCATTAGTGGCGTCTGGGTCCCTCTGATAGCTGGGATTGGCGTAATATTCCCTGGGGATGCGCGGCTGTCTCCTTAACCCGGTTCACGTGGCCAGATCACCATGTCGGACATGTGCGCTAGGAATGATGACACCGTGGGGGCATGTGCCGACCATCGGCAATAGTACCACCACCATACCATGTGGGGCCTTGATTAGACATCTAAAGGCGTGCCAAGACTCTGAGAAAACGGGTTGGGCTGCCCTGGGCCGGGTCTTGCCCAGTTATGCTCGGGGACTTAACCTCTGCGAGCAGGAAAGAGTGCTCAGTTCTCGACCTTAACCAGCTTTGACTGGGACGGACGACCTCGAGCAAGTAAAAGAGCTTGGAGCTCGGGCGACTCTGAATTTATCGACCTTGACCAGCTTTGACGTCTAGTGAGGTCGTCATCGTGCCAGTGGTCGGGACTTCTGCTCGAGCTAGACTGTCCTCGGGGCATTTTTATTCGAGCTAAAAGGGCCTCGAGGAGACCTGCCCGATATTACCCAAACATCAGTCCCCTAGTTTCTAGTCTTTTGAGTGAAACGAGATAAGGCTGAAACTTATTAGTGATGGGCCGACTTCCGGCCTTTTACACTTCCCCACGTTCCCCAGTTGTCTCCCACTTCCATCATTTTGCATTTAAAATTCGAAGGGACGTTGCCCGAAAGGTCGTGTCCCTCGAAACGCACGCCGCCAGTTGAAGAGACGCGTCCTCCTCTTTAAAAACCTCCAACTTCTTCACTGTTCTCTCTATTTGCTCATCTTCGTTTAAACCCAAATTTTTCTGCAAGCGTTTCTTCATCTTCCTCTTCCGAGTTAAGGCGATTTCCGGCAGTATAGACCTCTTTCTATGTTCAGGTACACACCCTTTTTCCTTCTTTAATCACCGGTTCCGTTCCTCCTTTTTCCTGGTCTCCGATTTCATCTGGGTAGATTGAATTCTAGGGAAAATGTCTGGTAGAGCCCGTAGGATGTTGCCGGAGGATTTGTCCTCCTCTAGTGAAGCATAACCCCTTAGTATAATTCCCGTGAGGGATTCTAGTTCAGAGGGGGAGTTACCCGCGGCAGAGGCCCAGCCGCGTCGAGGGGAAAGTACCAGTTAAAGGTCCGAGAGTAGGGGATACCCCATTGACCATATGAGAAGTGAAACCTCCCAGTTGGATTTGAATAGACTTAGGGATACTTACAATATACCCAGTAATGTAGATTTAAGGTTGCCGGGCAGGGGCTAAATCCCCAGCCGACCTCCCCAAGGCTACACGACCTTCCACTTGGAGTGTTTTAAATGGGGGGTCAGCTGCCTCCAACCTTACTTTGCTCGAGTTTTGTCCGAGTTCAGCTCGGCCCGGGCTAGGGATGGCAACTCAACCCGGACCCGGCCGGACCCGGACGAACCCGAATTTTCAAGACCGGGTTCAACCCATGCCGGATTAATTTTTTCCGAATCCGGATGTTAAAATGGGAACCCGGATATTTCGGATCCGGGTCCGGGTTTAAGTGTTCCAAATCCGAACCCGGACTTGGATATATTTATTTATATATTAATTTTTAAAAGTATTTAATATAAATATAAATATATATTTTTTATTTTAGTCAAAAATTATTTTTAAATTGTAAATAATTATTTTTTATTTTAATTTAAATAAATTTTAACAAATTCGGGTTTAAAACACGGAATCCGGAAACCCGGATTTTTCCGAAGTTAAACCTGGACCGGACCTGGATTGAAAAATCCGGGTTTTAATCCGGATCCGGTATAGAAATTCATTATCCAGGTCCGGAACCGGAAAGCCCTAACCGACTGGACCGGAATGCCATCCTACGGCAATTGAACCGAATGGGTGGAGGGTCCTTTCCGGACTCTTCGTTTTGTGGAAGCGTTGCGACTGGGTGAACCCTCGGTAGGGAAATCGAGCACCTTTACCGGTTGAAGTGCGACCGAAGGACTGGTTAGTATTATCTTACCTCCGGCCGGAAGGGTAAAAGCCCATCATCGATCTCTCAACCTCTGGTGGCAACTGGAAGAGCAAATTCTTCTTTCGTTGAGGGAGAATGGGGGCAAGCTGCACCTCTCGAGTGAGGGGTCTCTCCGGTTCCTCGAGCATTTTGGACTCTAGGTCGTTTATTCTGCTTCGTGAGTTTTTACTTTTAATTTTCCCGCTTGCATCTGTTCTCATGATTTTGCCTTGGTTGTTTCTGCAATCTCCTGGGGCGCTTCTTATTCGATTGGGGGAGAGTTTCAAGCAAACGTACAGACCGCACTTTTAAACGCGAGCTCATGCAAGGAGCTGCTGACACCCCAAAATTTCTTGGAGTCTGGTTTAGTGTCGAGTGAAGATATGAGGGTGGTACGTGAGATGCTGCATCGGCCCGTGGGGACAGCCGAATGTGCGGGGACTTCGAAGAGAACTCGAGCAGAAAGGGATGCACCTCCTCTTCCTGCTCGGACGGCCCTATCTGCTCATCAAGCAGGACGAGCAGAAGTAGGTCCCCCACGCAGACGAGCGTGGACCACGGCTCCAGCTCGCCCTCGATCCGGTGATGTACAAGAGCAGGAGCAAACTGGTCGTGCGGAGCCTCTCCTGAGGATTTTCAATGAGGAGCTGGACGATAGGTTCCTTAATGGGCTGGATACCTTTGATGCCGACGTAGTCGGTCTTGCCAGACGCCTCTCTTTCGTGCCTCAGCAGCTGTGGCCAGGATCAAGGGCAAAGCTCAAGAATCTCAGGAGGAACTTCAAGCAAAGATTTGGAGCTTAGAGCAGACCGTCGGGGAGCTGAGAGAGGATAATACAAAGCTTAAAGAGGAAAATACCACCTTTGCAGAGAGGACAGCGGTGGCTGACTCTAAGGTTTCTCAGTTTGAGAGAGAGCTGTCCGACATCCGCAAGGAGCTGGTCGAGGCTCGGAAGGATTTGGAAACCCAGAGATCCTCCTATGAGAAGACCCTGGAGGTAGAGACCTCTCGCCTCCAAGGGCAGATGATGCCTTGAAGGTCCAGCTCGCAATCGAGTATAACAACGGGGCGGACTTCAGCTATGACTGCCTCGTGTATGCCTTGGGCAAGGCACATCCTGAGGTCGACCTGTCTACGGTCCAAGAGGGTGTTGCCGAGTACATACGCATACACGACGCCCCCACCCAAGAGTCTGGAACTTCCTCTGCCGCTGCTGGAGATGTTCCTCTTCCTCCTGCTGATGCTCCTCCTGCTGCTGCTGGAGATGTTCCTCCTCCTCTAGCTGAAGCTCCTCCTGCTGCTTCTCCTACTGTTGTTGCTGCTCCTGATGCCTCGCTCTAGCTATCGACAACGTCCCTCCTGCTGTCTAAACTTAGGCTCTTTTTTTTTTTCGTACATGTAATTATTCCAATTAATAAATAAAGAACATGCATTCGAGCAACTACTGTATGTGCGAGCTTGCGCTTTACATTTATGAGATTATCTTCGTGTACTTGTTAAGTGGAAATTTTATAAGTGTTGGGCTTTTCTCTTGTTTTCCGCCAAGTGTAATACTGTTTGTATCATCATTTTAACTCATGCGTAGTAAAGCTTTGCTTCGATTTGGGCTGAAAGCCTTACGTTTGTCTTGTGAGCTCGGTTTACTTGGTTCAACATTTTGCTCATGGTTTGTGACCTTTATTTTGTGAGCTTGTTCTCCTCGAGCTCGATTATCGCTCGAGTTTAAATTATGTGTAATCTCTTCATGCTTTTCTTGCTCGAGCCAACAATTGGCTCTTGCTCGGCACCGTCCTGCCTAAATCTAAGGCTGTGGGACTTCTGGCCTTTACGCCTTCACCATGGCTTCTGCTGCTCGGGCCTACAATTGGCCTCGTTAGACACCGTCCTACCTAAGACTTAGGCTTTGGGGCTTCTGGCCTTATCGTTCTTCTCGAACTTTTTCTGCTCGGGCCTGCAATTGACCCTCGCTAGGCACTGTCCCGCCTAAGACTTAGGCTTTGGGACTTCTGGCCTTAGCGTTCTTCACGAGCTGCTGCTGCTTGGGCCTGCAATTGACCCTCGCTAGGCACCGTCCAGCCTAAGACTTAAGCTTTGGGACTTCTGGTCATAGCGTTCTTCTTGAACTTCTGCTCGGGACTGCAATTGACCCAAGCTAGGCACCGTCCCGCCTAACACTTAGGCTTTGGGACTTCTGGCCGAAGCGTTCTTCACGAGCTACTTCTGCTCGGGCCTGCAATTGACCCAAGCGTCTTCTGCTCGGGCCTGCAATTAACCTAAGCTTGGCACCGTCTCGCCTAAGACTTAGGCTTTGGGACTTACGGCCATAGCATTCTTCACGAGCTGCTTCTGCTCGGGCCTGCAATTGACCCAAGCGCCTTCTACTCGGGCATGCAATTGACCCAAGCGGCTTTTTGTGTTTCTTTTGCTCGGGCCTGCAATTGGCCCAAGCGTCCTCTCGTGTTTTTGGTCTTCAACTTGAGCTTACATTATAAATGTTTTTCTCTTTCTTATA
The DNA here is from genome assembly GCA_025617385.1 of Murraya koenigii. Taxonomy (NCBI): domain Eukaryota; kingdom Viridiplantae; phylum Streptophyta; class Magnoliopsida; order Sapindales; family Rutaceae; genus Murraya; species Murraya koenigii. Next base: position 21,414,943 of record CM046813.1, on the reverse strand, counting down.
TACATTTATGTTTTACACATCCCATTTGGGAAGGAATCTTACATTAACACTCTCAATACAAGGAAACTTACTAGAAGTATTTCGCCAAGAGTTGCACGCTGCCTCGACTTCGTCCATCCGATGAGCTAGTCTGATGCCTCGAGTCTCGATAAGGACCTTCCAAGTTTGGCCTCAATGACACCTTGCCTCGGGTCCTTCGTGCTCGGTTGACTCTTCCGAGTATCCAATCACACACTCGAACCGCTGAATGTGCACGCTTTGGTTGTAATAACGAGCCACCTCTGCTGATATTCCGAGATCTTAGCGGCAACCCTTTCTCTCTTCTCTTCCAAAGAAGTCCGGACCTGCGCACATTTGCTCATTGCTTTGCTCCTCATCGAAGTGTTCCGTCCGATGCGTCCCCATTCCTATTTCAGCAGGAACCATCGCCTGTGCCCAAACGCCAAGGAGAACGGGGTCTCTCAAGTGGCCGTTTTGTGTGTGGTTCTCAGTATGCCCACAAGACACCAGTGCAGCTCGTCCACCCGAGCTCCCTTTTGCTCACCCAGTCTTGTCTTCAGGAGGAGTTTTATGGTTTTATTCGCGGCCTCTACTTGCCCATTGGCCTATGGGTGTAAGGGAGAGCAAAACTTCAACTCTATCCCTAGATTTCGGTAGAAATCTCTGAATTTGCCGTTGTCAAACTGTCTCCCATTGTCTGTGACCAATGCCTGAGGAATCCCATACCTGCAAATCACATTCTTCCAGATGAAGTCAGTGGTTTTACCTTCCGTAATGCTGCTCAAGGCTCCCACTTCGACCCTTTTGGTAAAATAATTGATTGCGACTATGGCATGTGTGGCAGACGCTTTCCCCTTCGGTAGTGGCCCGATCAAATCAATTCCCCATTGAGCAAACGGCCATGGCGAGCTCATCACCGAAAAGTTCTCCTGAGGTCGAGTTAGGTAGTTGGCAAAGCTCCGCAACTCTTGCAGCTTCTTGTCTTCTCCCGAGCATCTCGATGCATGCGGGCCAAAGTATCCTTGCCTCAAGGCCTCGAAAGCCAAGGACCTCGTGCTGAATGATTTCCACAGATTCCCTCGGTATCTCCTGAGGACATAATCAGCCTCCTCCTGGTCTAAGCACCGCAGCAGAGGGAGAGTGTACCTCGCCTATATAAGACCCCTCGATGAGAGTGTACTCGGTCGCTTTGCACCTCAACTTCCTTGCTCGCTTCTTATCTGCCAAGACCGTCCCTTCCTCGAGGTAAGAAACGATCGGCTCCATCCGAGTGTTGCTCGTCGATAAGCTCATCATCTGCCCTCCCGCCGATGCTCGAGCAGTGTCTTCATTTCCAAAGGTATAGACTTTGGTAACTTGGGATCCGATGCGGCCGCCATGCGAGCTATCATATCACTCGATAATTCTTCCCCTGGATTTGTTCCACCTCGATAGCTCAAAACTCCCCATTAGCCGCTTCACCTTCCGAAGGTAGGCTCCATCTTCTCCCCTTGCTCGAAAGCTCTCGCCGAGGTGATTCGTTACCAACCGCGAGTCCTGCTCAAGCTTTACCTCCTCTCGCTTACTACCGAGGCGAGCTTCAATCCCGCTATTACAGCCTCAGTACTCGACCTGATTGTTAGTAACTTCGAACTCTAATTTCACAACAGATATGCATCTCCGCCTCTTCAGGACTTAGGAGCACAACTCCCGCCTCCCGCCTCCCGATTTCCATAAGATCCATCTACCGTGACTATCCATGTGTTGGTCGAGGCTCGGGAACCCGTGGGGCTCGCTATCCGTCTCCTCATCCTCGCCATGCACTCGACCACTAAGTCCGCCTAAAGACCGTGCTTTTATGGTCGTTCGGGTCGGTAATTAATGTCGAACTCGCTTAGCTCCATCGACCATTTTACCAACTCTTCCGTAAGTCTCGAGCTTGTACAAAGTTTGCCTCGAGGGCTGGTTTGTTAGAACCACTCACCGAATGTGCCCGAAAATAAGACCTCGCCTCAGGTCACTGCGACTGTGGCCAGTGCCCACTCTCCATTAGTGGATACCGGGTCTCAGCTTCTAGTAAAGCTCGCTCATGTAATAAACAGTGGCATCTGCACTCGACTCCTCCCTTACTGTAATCGAGCTCGCTGCCCATCGGGACACAGCTAAGTATAGAAACAAGACTCTCCCGCTCGAGGTGTCGATAAGAACTGAGCTTTCAACAGATATTCTTTCACCACTGAACGCCACCGCATTCTCAGCGTCCACTTTGTCTTCCCGCCTTTCTTCATTTCCCGAAAGAAGACTCCAGATTTATCCGTGGCTCGAGATACGAACCTCGCTGAGGGATGCCAGTCTACGGCCGACTTTGTATCTCCTCGAGGCTACGAGGGACCTCATTTCCACCATCGCTCTTATCTTCTCCGGATTAGCCTCGATCCCCGCGTGACTCACCATGAAGCTTCTAAGAATTTTCCCGAACCCACTCCAAAAGCACATTTCTCCGGTTTAGCTTCATCCAGTACTTTCTTAAGAGTGCGAAGGTCTCCTCTAAATGCCTTACATGCTCCTCCGCATCTTTAGACTTGGTGATCATGTCATCCACATATACCTCCATCGTCCGACCGATCAATGGCCTGAAGACCTTGTTCACTAGCCTCTGATACGTTGCCCCTGCATTCTTCAGACCGAAAGGCATGACCTCAGTAGCAAGATGTACCTCGATTAGTGATGAAGGCTGTGCACTCCTCGTCTGATCGGTGCATGGGAATTTGGTTATATCCTGAGAATGCATCCATAAAACTAAGCAGCCCGTGCCCCGCCGTAGAATCCACCAATTGGTCTATCTTTGTAGCTGAAAGCTATCTTTCAGGCGTGCCTTGTTCACATCCGTGAAGTCCATACACATTCTCCATTTCCCACTTGCCTTCTTCACCAAAGACCACATTCGAGATCCATTCTGGGTAGGAGACCTCCTTATGAATCCCGCCTCAGCAGCTTTTCCACCTCGCAGCTTGATGGCTTCATGATCTTCCCGGTCGACGATCTCCTTTCTCGCCTCACCGGCTTAAGCATCTCTCCAGATTGCCACTGCGGCACGCCACTCGGGTCAATCCTGTGTATATCCTCGTAGGCCCATGCGAACACATCTGCATGTGCTCGCAGACACTCCACCAACCTTTCCTTCAACGGCTCTCAAGTGCCCGAGCCGATCTGGATTTTCTTCCTGGGTCGCCCGCTCTCACCCCGACCTCCTCCAACTTCTCACCGGCTCTTGTCTTCCATTCCTCGATTCCCCTCGAGTCCAACGAGGTTATCTCAGATGGTTTCTTTGGCCACTACAACAGAAGAACTCCTCGCCACCCTCCGGTCGCCTTTCACGACCCCTACAAATCCCATTTACTCGACACTTTAGTGGCTAAGTAATGGGTGGATAACACGCACCTGGTCGATCCTCATAAACGGCCTCCTAGAATTGCTCGGTATGGGTCGGCTTTATCTACCACCACGACATCCAAAGATCATGTTCTTCCTCAAAAGGCCTCGAGCCCATGGTTACTCACTAGCTTGATGATTCCTGCAGGTATTAGCTTTCCTCCCGAATCCTTTCAAGCGAAGTGCTCGTCCGCCGAGGCTCACGACTGCTATTCCCAAATCCTCGAGTGTGGATTCAAGAGAATATCCACCGAGCTTCCCGAGTCAACCAAAGATTCGATCAACTTCCTTGTTCGCTACGCTGGCTTTTACCACTGTGGCATCCTCGCGAGGGTACAACACCCCTCCTCGCCTTCATCCGTCCACATAATTGGCACTCGCCGAACCTTGGCCTTTTGGCAGTGAGGCAGTGAATAGGACTTCTACCGGCAATGCAGATATCTCGCAGTAATTTTTCCGAGCCCTATTTGAACTTCCCGCCATCGTGGGCCCTCCCGAGATTACCCTCGTGGACTGGTGGTTCCATGTCTATTTCAGAAGTCTTGGCCATCTTCCTCGGATCGTCGCTCAACCACCGGATGCCCTCCTTCAACAAACTCATCCAAGTACCGATTCCTAACCGGATCCTCCACTTGGTTTTTCAAATCACTAAGACCGTGATGTGGAGTGGCCGTGGTCACCATGGAAATGGCAGAACCGCCTTGTTCCGCTTGCCACCGACTTGGCCACTCTAGTGCTGGAGGGCTCAGCAGCCCTCGCCTCACCCACTGCAAGTATCTCTTCGAGAGATACCTTCAACCTCAGATATCGCTCAGTAGCTGGGCTTTGCTCTACCACTCAGATCGCTCCGATCCCTCGGAAACTTCTGTGGAGGAGGCAATGGACGATCGGCTCTGCTGTGGTTCACCTCAGTCCGCTAGTGGTCGGTCATGGGATGTGTGGTCGTCAGTGACGCCTGTACTCCTCGTGATCCCGACTCGAGATCCGCGAGGTGGCAGGGAACCATCCACGTGGGGAGCTCTCCGTAAGTGGTCAGACGGGCAACCCGGTCCTCGTCGCTTAAGCTTAGTGTCCCTGCAGGACCCCTTTCTCCTTCCTCTTGCTCCATTGACTCGCTCACTTCTCAGCTTTGCAGCCTTCTCCTCCTCAATTATCATATCCAGCTTTACTTGCTCATATGCGTCCGAATATGAACTGATCAAGGATTCCGCAGATTATACCATGGTCTCCCATCCCGATCCCATCCTTCAGCCCTCCTGGCTCGGGATGATTAAACGCGCCAAGATCTAGGATCGATCTATGGTATCTTTTGACAAACTCCCAGAGGGACTCTCCCTCCCTCTGCCTTACTTCTGATAGCTCCATCATGTCATCCTCAGGGGTCACCGCGCCCCGAAATTGCTCCGCAAACTCCCTACACATCCTGCTCAAAGCTTAAGATGCTTCCCGTGGAGCTCATGGTACCATTCTCTTGCCCTTCCCTCAAGAGTGAGCTGGAAGGCCCCGCGACCTCGTCGGCCGACAGCACCCTGCACCTCGCCATGTCGCTGAACCGCTCTATATGTACTCAGCGGATCACTTTTTCCTAAAATTTTAGATCTGCGAAGCTGAAGTCACGTGGATCGTGACACCCATGATCTCCGCGGAGAGTGCAGATTCGCTATCCAAGATTATTCTCCAACTTGGGCTTTTTCCGCTTCCCGAGGTCCACCACAACTCAGTGCTAATCATGCGCACCTCCCTCCAGCCTCCTCCGCACGAGAGGTCGAGTCGATTCCCGTAAGTGCCGACGAGACCCTCTTTCCTCCATATTCGCCTCCTCCCCACCGCAGCGTTTGGTGCCCTAGGTCACTGGGCCTCATCTCCCACGTTTTCCGAACGGGAGCGCTCCCACTACCGACTCCGAACATCATTACACGCTTTTCTCTGTCCCTCCCTGAATTCTTGTAATAGGGAGGTCAGAGTCTCCATCTGTTTCTCCATCCGATCCATTCTTTCCTGGATCTCCCTATTCTGGGCTTCATTAGCCACTTCTCTCAAAGTTACCGATTCTTCTGGACTCACTCCTCTTCGGCTATTTCCTCTCATCGTTGCGTTATCTATCTTAAACGTATTAGGAAATCAGGCTTTTTGTGCCGATCCCCACAGACGGCACCAAAAGATGTTGATGTAATTTTTCCCGCGAGCCTTCAAACAGTGCCTCGAACCTTCTGCTCGCAACTAGCTCGAGCTCGAGCTCGAGCAGGACTGTCTCCTTCGTCCTATTCCACCGCCTTTTCCGTAATCGGAGATCTCCTGACTGCACTCACGTAAAATAGGGTCGGGGTAGCAGGCGTGTTCCGGCGAAAACCCTCCGACGCTTAAGTCAGTAATCGGGTTATTCTTTTTGGTATCTCCCTTAGTCAGAGAGACCGGAAAGATGAAAGAGATATTTTTCACCCTCCTTTTTGAATAAATATGGTTTTTCCAAAATAATCAAGGTAAGGGAAGTAGGGATAGGAAGAACCTGTGTCAATTTTTGAAATCCCTGTGAATGAATTTTTCCAACCCCTGTAACGTACCCGTTTATTTCCTTTTGTACTCCATTTTTCCCGCTCTTTCTCTCTAAGAGCATTCATTCCCGCATCAGTGGCGTCTGGGTCCCTCTGACAGCTGAGATTGGCGTAATATTCCCTAAGGATGCGCGGCTGTCTCCTTAACCCGGTTCACGTGGCCAGATCACCATGTCGGACATGTGCGCTAGGAATGATGACACCGTGGGGGCATGTGCCGGCCATCGGCAATAGTACCACCACCATACCATGTGGGGCCCTGATCAGACATCTAAAGGCGTGACAAGACTCTGAGAAAACGGGTCGGGCTGCCCTGGGCCGGGTCTTGCCTAGTTGTGCTCGGGGACTTAACCTCTGCGAGCAGGAAAGGAGTGGTCAGTTCTCGACCTTGACCAGCTTTGACTGGGACGGACGACCTCGAGCAGGAAAAAGAGCTTGGAACTCGGGCGGCTCTGAATTCATCGACCTTGACTAATTTTGACGTCTAGTGAGGTCGTCATCGTGCCAGTGGTCGGGACTTCTACTCGAGCTAGACTGTCCTCGGGGTATTTTTATTCGAGCTAAAAGGGCCTCGAGGAGACCTGTCCGATATTACCCAAACGGTAGCATTTTCAAATCACATGCAATGGTGCTTTTTTCAATCGTTGCTTAGATTGCTTTCTTGGAAAAGCAGCATACATAAGTTACCTCCAAGATATTGTTGTAGCCTTGGAGACTGTATTGGGAAAATTAATCGCAGCAAATAACGATGTGATGATGAGGGTTGTCAATGCTGAACGGCAACAAATGAGAACGCTGGACCAAGTGCAAATGTGATACAAAAGAATTAGAAACAGAATACTTAAAGCAAAGACATTAGATGAAAAAAACTCAATACTTTATTCACAGTGTGATTGCCATTAAATAGGCGTTACATTAACAAACTTAACACAATAATAGGAACCACTAAAAACATTATCCAGCACAGTAGTTCCTCTCAAGTATCGAAGAATCCTCTTTGCAGCTAAGAGATGAACATCTTTTGGACTCTCCATATATCTGCTAATGAGACTGATTGCATGAATTATATCGGGTCGTGTCATCATTAAGTACATCAAGCTTCCAACAATCTATTTGTAAAGGGTACTATCAACTGTTCCTCCTACATGATCCTTAGCAAGGTTCAATCCCTTTTCAACTAGAGTGGTAATAGGGTTGCAGTTCTCCATTTGAAATCTTTCTAAGATCTCTTTCACATATTTATTTTGACAAATAAAAACTCCCAGATCAAATTTTATAACTTTGAAGCCAAGAAAATAATGCAGCATACTAAGATTAGACATATCAAATTCAAGCATCATGGATTCCCTGAATTTTTCAAACATGGCTCTATCATTTCTTGTATAAATCAAATCATCTATATATAGGCATACCATAAGCATTCTTCCTTCATCATCAATTTTTGTGTACAAAGTGTGCTCATATGGGCATTTTTGAAATCCTTCCTACAAGAAAGAGGCATTTATACAGCTATACCAAGCTCGGGGTGCTTGTTTTAGTCCATGTAGAGCCTTTTTCAGTTTATAAAATTTGTGCTCATTGTCTAATGTCACCTAACTAGGAGGTTGATTGATATATACCTCTTCTTTCAGATCTCCATGTAAGAATGCTGATTTCACATCTAGTTGAAAAATAGACCATGAATTTTGTGCTGCTAAAGCAATTGCCAATCTGATTGTGTCGTGCCCTGCACCAGGAGCAAACACTTCCTTGTAATCTACCCCAAATTCTTGCTTGTAGCCTTTGGCGACTAGATGAGCCTTGTATTTATCAACTTCACCATTTTTCTTCTATTTTGTCTTGTAAACCCACTTAACTCCACTCTGTCTTGTAAACCCACTTAACTCCACTCGACTTCTGCCCTATTGGAAGTTCTATTAACTCCCAAGTATTATTCTTTTCAATGGATGCAATTTCATTATCTGTGGCTTTTATCCACTTTTGTTCTTTGACAGCAGCTTCAAAAGTTACAGGATCATATTTGGAAAATAAAGCAAAGTGAGTGAGTGGGTTCTCAAGATCACCAAGTCCTGTTACGTTATAATCTGACATCCATGCAGGCTTTCTGATACGATGTGGATGTGAATCTCCTACAGCTTCAACTTGTTCATCAGGTGCATTTGCTGCTGGTAGAGCTTCTGCTGATACTCTATTTTGAGGCTGATCACTAGCAGGAACTGTCGGAGGCTGAGGCTGCTGTGATTTTTCTTCAATTTTACAATCAAAATCTGTTGGAATTCGCTCCCAACAGAATCACGACTAATGACAATTTTCTCCGTAATAGGATCATACAATTTGTAAGCCCTTGAATGATCAATAACACCAAGAAAAATACACTTCACACCTTTGTCATCTAATTTTCTTCTTTTCTCATCCGGTACATGGACATATGTTATGCACCCAAATATCCGAAAGTGATCCGCGACAGGCATACATCCGCTCCATACTTTTTTAAGAGTAATATTTTGAACAGCTAATGTAGGGCTTCTGTTCAAATTATAAACACTCCAAATAACTGCTTCAGGCCAAAGGCTTTTGGGAAGACCACTCCTCTGCAGAAGACTTCGTACCATATTAAGAATTGTATGATTTTTCCTCTCACACACACCGTTTTACTGAGGTGTGCAAGCTGCTGTCAGTTGTCTTCTAACTCCATGCTTTTCACAAAAGCTTTCAAATTCTTGCGAATTGAACTCTCCACCACGATCAGTGTGCAATATCTTAATTGGCTTGTAACTTCTCTCTAAGCTAGTGCTTTAAACTTTTGAAAGGCTGTGAAAGCTTCACTTTTCTCTTGCAAGAAATAGACCCAAGTTTTCCTACTGAAATCATCAATAAAAGAGATAAAATAACATTTACCACCATTTGAATTTGGTTTAATAAGCCCACGCAAGTTGGAATGCACTAGCTCCACCACTTTCTTTGCCCTCCAAGATTTTTCTTTTGGAAAACTATCTCGATGCTGCTTACTGACAATACATTCTTCATAAAGCTTTGAAGGTTGCTCAAATTGTGGAAGGCCAATCACCATAGTTTTTTGCTGGTCTTTAATCTACTAAAGCTAAGATGCCCATAACAGAAGTGCCATAACCATGCCATGTCTTTCAAGTTTATAACAAAACATGACTGAGTAGTGCGGTAAAGATATAGTGGAAACATTCTATTTGCCATCATTTTCACTTGAGCAATTAAGCTCAATTTTTTATAAAGGATCTGGCAAACTTCTTACTTGATAGAGATCTCATATCCCTTTCCTTGTAGCAGGCCAATAGTATGAAGGTTAGTTTTTAAATCTGGAATAAAAAGAACATTTGAGATAGAATGAGAACTTCCCTTAGTTTGAATTGTAACCCTTCATTTTCCCATGACAGAAACAGTAGACTCATCACCAAACTTCACAGTGTTCCAAAAAGTTTCGTCTAACTCAGAAAAGGCAGATTTATCTCAACACATATGGTTGCTGCAGCCAGTATCTAAATCCAAAAATTCTTGTGACTTTCCTTGAAACGATCCGTCCCATTACCAGAGACTATCTCAAGAAACTGAACTCAAACATTAAAAATTTTAATAATGAGAATTCGACAGAAATTTCGGCAAAACCTCCCCTAAACATATAACATTTCCAAACCTGCAATTATAACACAAACACTCCCAAAATAATTTATTATACAATAAACTACTTCAACCAGTCTTATTCAGTAACATATCCATTAGTACACACGTTTCTTAATTTTTATGTCACATCCCTAGCATAATTCCAAATTGGGATGATTATATACACTAACCAAAAAAATAATTATTCTATACCCTTAGACACTCTCACGTGGCCAAAACGACTCCAAATATGTACAGCTGCTAGGTCAACTGTTGTACCTGTAATCTTCTGGGGAGGAAAAATATAATAAAATTGAGTGAGTATAAAACTCAGTAAGTTCAGTGAGTGGATAGTAGCTTTTGAAACATAAAATACTTACAAAAGTAAATGTATTGCTTGTATAATTATTTTTTTCAATTAATTATTTTAATGCAAAAATTCATTTTATTTCCATCATATTCTAAACATAAATAAAATTGATACTACCACAAAATCCAGAAAAACATCTCACATTGAAATATCAAATACTAAATAATACAATTATCCTTAAACAAATAACCGGGGGAATAATCTAGTCATATCCGGACCTCAACGGACGGCAATGATGTACTATTTGCATATCATCATGCCCGAGCTACACGAATAGACGGGGACATGCCATCTCATGCTTATCATCATAATCCATATTCGGATCTTAACGGACGTGTAATGATGCACTATCTAGCGATATCGTGTCCGAACTACCCAGATTTAAATCTCATCATATGTCAATATCTGTCTGTATGCATATACCCCCAAAGGGCGAAAGTGCCCAAACACACTGCCCAAAGCCTATATGTGTGCTCAAACGGGCCCCAAAGGCCTACTATCTCATCTCATCTCATCTCATCTTATCTGGAGAGAATGCATATTTACTTTAAACTTTAAATCATGATCAAAATCAATATATATATATATATATATATATATACACACACACACACTTAAATCATGCTCAAGATCAAGCATATACTCTTTAAATCATGCTCAAAATCAACATATATACACTTTAAATCATGCCTGAAATCAATATAAATACACTTTAAATGATGCTCAAAATCAATCCTCTCTTTTACCATTTTAAAGTCGATACGGAACATAAATGAATAAATATAACTTAATAAAATATTTATACGTAATAAATATTTATTTTGGAGAACTATTAAATGAAAACAGTTAAAATACTTATTTCACGAACAAGCTTTACTATATTAAAAATAACGTATGCAAATAGTTTTAATATATTCCACTCACAGTGATAAACTCAGACTCGGCTATCACCCTAATCCGTAGGTAGATTTTCGTCCACAGATCCATAAATTTTAAAGAAACGATATAATTACTTCCCATATTTATAATTCGAACTAATGTCACAAAAATAACGCTTAAAGTAAATATTCGTTTAAACATTACAACTCTTAATTCTCCCGCCTTACCGTACTAACGACGTATTCATAATTTACTAATAAAAATATCCGAAATTATACTTGTCGACAACCTTAAATTCATAATTTACTAATTTATCCTCAACATCATAAAATTATCAATTCATCCTCAAATTAGATAGCAAAAACATCCTCAAAGCTAGAAATTAAGAAATTACCCTACATGCACGAACTTACCAAAATGCCCCTACAATCAACGTTGACCGGAATTCACCCAACGGCGGTGGGGAAGCTCGGACTAGGCACTTCTTGCCGAGGTGAGTTGAATGGTGCCGGTGGTGACCTTCATGCGTGGCGGTGGCGCTGGATCAAGCCCTTGAAGCCGCGGCACTTTGGGTAGTCGATCGGCGGCAAATCGGCCTCCTCGATGCTGATGGCTGGTCGGGAATGGGAGATAGTACGGTAGGAAACCTTTTCCAACCAGCGGCGTTCCGCGCAGTTTCCAGCACATCCTAATGATAGCTTTTCTAACGTTTTCTAGCAAATAATCGCGAATTAATAAAGGTAGTAACTGTTGCATCAAAATGTGACAGTCATGAGACTTAAGACCTTAAAGCCTGTAATCATATAACTTCACAAGATTCCTAAAGTTCAAAGAATAACCTTCTGGAACTTTGGTTTTGGACAAAGTTTGACACAACATATTTTTCTCTTTTTTGCTCATGGTATAAGGTGCTGTAGGTATGAACTTTTTATTTTCACTAGGAACTAATTTCTCTCTAATCTCTAATTTAATGAGATCTTTTCTAGCCTTGACCTTATCTTTTATCTTCCCAAGTTGATGAAGTAATGTGCCATAGGTGCTGTCACATACATTTTTCTCGATGTGCATCACATCTAAAGCATGGAGAACTAACAAATGTTGCCAATACTACAAATTAAATAAAATTGATTCTTTTCAATAATTTATCAATATCATCATCACAATCATCACACTTTCGCTTACTAACTTTATGCTTACCACTCTTGTAGTTAATAACATCCACTAGTTTTAAAATATCTTGGCAAGAAAATAGATTTTAGAGGTTCATGCCATTCTGCCTTATTATTAAAAACTTTCTTAAGTGGTCTAAAGAAGTGGTCATGTGGTAAAAATTGACGATACCCTAAAAATACACACTTTTTACTATGTGTAAGTGACTATGATTTTTTTTGTATAGGCCACAAGCTGGACAAGCATAATAGCCTTTAATAGTACACTTTGAAAGATTTCCATATGCGGGAAGATCACTAATAGTCCACATCAATACAGCCCGTAAATTGAAGCTTTGCTTTCTAAAAGCATCATAAGTTTCTACACTGACATTCTAAAGGGTTTGAAATCATGAATCACGGGTGCTAGGTAGACATCTAGATCATTTCTAGGTTGTTTAGGCCTAGATATTAATAAAGATAACATAATTAATTTTCTCTTCATGCACATCCGTGGAGGAAGATTGTAAATGATCAACGTAACTAGCCAATAATTGTAGTTTGAGCTAAAAGTGCTATGTGAATTAACCCTAATAGTCTTTAATTCGGTGATTTGCAGGCCAAGTCAAGTTCTCGGCAGTTTGGGGTAATTGAAACATACGTTTGAACCTATGAATTGGGAGAAAATACCATAATACCTTTGTAGGCACCAGGTTACTACTTGTTTTAACTCTTTTTTTATTTTTTTTCCACCTAAACTCTCCATAAGTAGGACATATATTCATATTTGCATACTCTTTTCAGAAGAGAATACAATCATTCTTGCATGCATGTATTTTCTTATAATATAATCCTAACACCCTCATTGTTTTCTTGGCCTCATACATTGACTTTGAAACGTAATTATTTCTAGAAACATGTTAGAAAGAACTTTTAATAAAGCAGTAAACCCTTGATCAAACCATCCATACTTCTCTTTCACATTATACAATTTCATTAACCCCGACAACTTAGAATACTTTGAACCCAAATACCAAGGCATTTTTGCATCCTCAAGTATATCCCTAAAACCCTTAGGATTTTGGTCACATTGCTCATATGCATCGTAGATTATGTCCTAAGTTCATGATTTTCAAAATACTTTGGCCAACTTGCAAAGGCTACACTTACATCAACCTCTCTATATTTATCCCAAACTATATATGTTGGTAGAAAGCCATTTTGAAATAAATGATCCTTTATTCATTCAGGAGAATGAAACTTTAGGTTGAAACACTCAATACAAGGACATCTAACTAATCTACAATTTTCTAAATTAAGTGTACCAAAATTTGCAAACTCCTCAACTCCTTTTTCATATTCTTTGGGCACCCTTACAGACCACATCCAAGATTTATCAATTTCAACAATAGTGCCTATTAAATTAAAATTTTATTTAAGTAAACTAAATAATGAAATTAAGCAGCTATGCATCATTTCTAACATAAATTAAATAATTAAATTAAGCAACCATGCATGTATTTCTCACAAATAAATTAATAGAGGACAAAACAAGATTTTTGGTATCAAGAAACCCATTATCATAAGTCACCAATGTATAGCTAAATAAAAATGTATTTATCTTAAAAATGCATTGTACCTTCAGCAATCAAACACCTTCTATTAAACACCTCGTATTTTTTAAAGAATCTTAGCACGGCACATCAATTTATGAAATTGAATCAGTCAAAGAAATAATCTGCCAACCGCATGCAATTTATAACAATATTAGTGCTATTATCACTAAATATATCAAGTATGGTCATAATGAACTAAATTTCTCTATACTATAGCCAACTTCATAAAATCAAGAAAAATTCAATACTAATGCTATTAATATGATTCCAATTGCAAATGGAAGATTGTTAAGTATATAATGTGAATGGGAAAGAAACAATGCAAATACCTTAGCCAATAGATATAGATTCAATACCGATGCTATTCATATGATTCCAATTGAAAATGAGAGATTCATAAGTATATAATGTTTTGATAAGTATATAATGTGAATTACAAAGAAACTACAAACAAATCAAAACCAATAGATATAGTTTTATAGATTTATCTAATGTGGGAAGATAAGTGAATTAAATTTCTACATCTTAGGGCCAATTTAAAAAAATCATTACAAATGTAATATAGAGGATATTCATATAATACTAATTGCAAATGAAATGTTGATAAGTTTATAACATAGATTAGGAAGGAATAATGAAAACATCTCAGCTAATAGATACAATTTTAATAATATATCTAAGATGATTAGAAAGATGAATTAAATTTCTACATACTACAGCCAACTTAAAAAAATCATGAAAAATTCAATACAAATGCTACTCATATGATTCAAATTGCAAATGAAAGATTAGTATATAATGTGAATTACAAAGAACTATAAAAAAATTACAGCCAATAGATACAGTTTTAGAAGTTCATCTAGCATGGTCAGACAGGAGAATTAAATTTCTGCATCTTATAGACAATTTTAAAAAATCATTAAAAATTCAATATAGACGCTATTCATATAATACTAATTGCATATGAAAGATTGATAAGTATATGACATAAATCGGATGAGACAATGCAAATAACTTAGCCAATAGAGGTTTTTTGATAATATATCCGAGATGATCAGAAAGATGAACTAAATTTCTACATAATACAGCTAATTTAAAAAAATCATTAAAAATTCAATATCAAAGCTATTCATATGATTCCAATTGCAAATGAAAGGTTGGTAAGTATATAATGTGAATTGGAAAGAAACTATTAAAAAAATAGACCCAATAGATACAGTTTTGGAAATGTATATAGTATGGTCAGAAATGTGAATTAAATTTCTGCCTCTTACAACCAAATTCAAAAAATCAATAAAAATTCAATACCAATGCTATACATGTAATACCAATTGCAAAAGAAAGATTATTTAATTTATATCATGAAATTAAAATAAAATAAGCAAATAGTTAATCCTTAGAACAATAATCAATCTGTCATACATTTTGTCAAATACCTTTTGGGCACAATTTTTTATCATCTTCTTTTGACAAATTTTGCTTCATATTCTGCCCACACAAATATATTACCCAACAAAAGAAAAATAAGCAAATGTAAAATTTAATTATAGATTATAACCCCTGAACAAATTTATAATATACTAGTTCACCTCATTCATGCAAGTCCCATAGAAAATCTTAATTGTTTCAATTATCCAAGTAGAGCAAATTTATCCAAATAATGGAAACGAATCCATCATTAAGATGCCACACCTAACTCTTTATAGAACTAGCCCCAAATGAAGAAATTGATATCAAAGCCAGCCCAATTGAAAAAAAAATAAAAATAAAACAAAACCAGCTCCAAGTCTTTCAAATTGGCCTATTTTTCATTATTGGGCATTGTTAATTTGATGAGGGATTGAAGAATAAAGTAGCAAAAAATATGAAACTAAAGAAATAAAACAAAATTAACCATAATTATTTTTAAAAATAGGGATTTCTACTACTGCTCCAATCGTAATCAAAATTGAAGAAACTATAATGGCTTACCTCTTTTTTCACTAACAATACCACACCAACAATAGTTCTTTTGGATAGGTCTGTAGCTTGGATAGGCTTATTGCTCAAATCCTCTACTAAATTTTCTTCATAAACACTAGGTGTTGCTACTCATTAGCAACGTCTACTTACATATTCAAATAAAACCAAACTGGTATCTAGCTGCGAAGAGCATTTGATGAGAAAAAGATTTCGTTAAGGGTTTAGGGAAATTGAAAGGTATTTTGATTTAGGTAGGAGAAACAAGGGTTTTGGAACTTGGGTTAGAAGAATAAAGATTTTAGATTTATGGTTTATGTATAAATTGAGGGAATCGATTTTGGGAGTGGGGGGAAAATGAGGGGCTAAAAATTTCTACGTGTTAAATTTAGAGTGCCAAAAATTTTAGCAATAAGAATTACACAATTTAGATTTAGGAAAATTTTAAAAATAAATATAAAAATAAAATTACCTTTCTAAATAGTATCAGTACCTGGTTATGATCCTATAGTACCAATGATTAGTGACACTTATAGATAAAAGGTGCTAAAAACTGTATAGGTGTAACATATGTATTTTTTTGATTAAGTACGATTATTTAAAACAAAAGGAGGTATATTTGTTATTATGTATGTATAAGGAGATGGAAATGGGGGGAACACAGAAGAGCAACAGTGTAACTTTCTTTTTCGGCTACTATCGATCGAGCAAGGTATTAAACGGAAGCTTGTGAACCAGTCACCAACCTTCACACGTCCATGCTGCTAAACGAAACGAGCCACCAAACAGAACGCCAAACGAAACGAGCCACTAAACGGAATGAGCCACCAAACAGAAGCTTGTTAACCGGCCACCTTACCGACCAAGCAAGGTATCAAACGGAACGCCACCAGCAAAGCTCAAAATTCCTTGGGTTTGTCACGTGCGAGCTCCGCCAATTGGAAAATGTTCCTCACCTCACCGTCTTCCTTTCCCGACCAGCCACCGTCACCAAGGAAGCCGATTTGCCGCCAAAAAATCACTCGAAGAGTCGCGGCTGAGAAGGCTCGATCCAGCACCACCGTTGTGCGTCGGAGCTCCTCCGACCATCTCAACCGCCGTTGGTTGACGTTGACTTCCGTTGACCTATGAAGGGCATTTCGATAATTTCACAATTCAGTGCAATTTTGTAATTTTTGAATGTTCAGGGTGCTTAAGTAATTCCAAAAATTTAATAGTTTGTTCATTTACAAATTTGAGGGTTGTCGACAAGTATAATTTTAGTTTTTATAGTAAATTACGGATACGAGGTTAGTACGGTAAGTTGAGAGACTTGAGAGTTGAGATGTCTGGATGAATGCTTACTTTAAGCTTTATTTTTGTGACATTATTTCGAATTATAAATATGGGAAGTATTTATATCATTTCTTTAACATAAATAGATCTGCGGGCGAAAATCTACCTGCAGACTTGAGCGATAGCCAAGTCTATACTTTATCACTATGAGTGGAATATATATTAAACCTATTTGTGTACATTTTTTTTTTAGTAAAGCTTGTTCGTGAAATAAGTATTTTAATTGTTTTTATTTAATGGTTCTCCGAGATATATATATTCATTAATGTTCCGTATCAACTTTAAATTTGTAATTTTAATGATTGACTTCGAGCATGATTTAAAGTGTATATATCTTATAACTTCAAGAATGATTTAAAGTTTATGTATGTGTATAGTACCCATTCTCTCTGGAAATCAGAGATGAGATATGAGATACATATAATATAAGATGAGATGAGTTGAGATAGTAGGCTTTTGGGGCCTATCTGAACACACATAAAGGTTTTGGGCTGTGTTTGGGCACTTTCGCCTTTTGGGGGCATATGCATGCAGACAGATATTGAAATATAATGAGATTTAAAACTGGGTAGTCCGGACATGATATCACCAAATAGCGCATCATTGCACGTCCGTTGAGATCCGGATATCAATTATGATGAGAAGCATGAGATAGTACATCCACGTCTATCCGTGTAGCCATAGAGCATGATAGTACCCAGATAGTACATCATTGCCCGTTCGTTGAGGTTTAGGTATGACGAGATTATTCTCTCGGGTATTTGTTTAAGGATAGTTGTATTATTTAGTATTTTATATTTCAATATGAGATGCTTTTTTAAATTTCGTGATAGTATCAATTATATTTATGTTCAATATATGATTGAAATGCAATGAATTACTTACATTAACATAATTAATTAAGAAAATTATCTATACAAGCTATACATTTGTTCTTGTAAGTATTTTATATTTCAAAAACTACTAGCTACTCACTGAGCTCACTGAGTTTTATGCTCATTCTATTTTATTATATTTCCCCCCCAGAAGATTACAGGTATAATCATTGACCCAGCAGCTGTACATGCTTGGGATTATTTTTGGCCAAGTGATAATGTCAGAGGATATAGATAATTTTTTTGTTAGTGTATATAATCATTCAATTTTGGAATTATACTAGAGTTATGACATAAGGATTAGGAAACGTGTATATAGATTGACCTGATTTATGGTATAATATATTCTTATGATACCCTGAAACTGTTTTGAGAGTACTATTGTATATTTTACTAGATGATACTGTTTAAATTAGTGAGATACATATTAAATTATTTTGGGAGTGCTTGTGTTATAATTGCTGGTTTAGGAATGTTATATGTTTAGGGGAGGCTCTGCCGAAATTTTCGGTAGAATTCTCGTTAATAAGATTTTTAATAGTTGAGTTCAATAAGCTTGCCTCTGGGGATGGGCCGGGTCGTTTCAGTTGGTATCAGAGCATGGTTTTAGATTTTGTAGACTTTACTTGCTTAGGAAGAATAAGTTTATGATTTTTATAAGGAGGAATTCATAGTTTGTAGGCACCATCATTATTCGTCGTAGTAATAGACGTGACCGTGGCCTTACGCGGCTAGTAGCTAGGTTGACTCCTAGTGTTATACCTGTGGGGGTAGGTGAACCTTTAAACGAGAGAGGAGTGGAATCTTGGATGCATTGTCTGCAAAACAAGCGCCTGGAAATACCCCAAATATTGAGCAGTCATTTGATCGGCTAGCTCAGATTGTGACTACATCTACACAGAATCAAGTTCAATCACAGAATGGTAGCTCTAACACTATAGAGCGCGTGAAAAGTTTAGAGGGGAGGAGCTTTAATGGTACTAGAGAGCCACCTGAGGCCGAGTCGTGGCTTGTCAAGTTAGAGCATATTTTTGAGGTAATGAGGTGCTCAGCGAAGGATAAATCAACATTTGCCACTTATTTTCCTTCAAGATAGAGCTTATTATTGATGGCAGACTATGGAACGTCAATATCATGGGCATGCTGACATTACTTGAGACATTTTCTATAAGGAATTCTATACTCATTATTTTATAGTGGTGTATGAAGACATCAAGCAGAATGAGTTCCTTCGATTGGTCCAGGGCTCGATGATAGTTGAAGAGTGTAAGACAAAGTTTATGGACCTTTCTCGATTTGTTACGGCTGCAGTGAGTGATGAAAGAGAGAGATGAAGACGATTCAACGAGGGTCTTCGATTTGAGATTCATACTATCGTAATTGCATCAAGACACACCGAGTTTGCAGAGGTAGTTGAAGCAGCTAAGAGAATTGAGCATAATATTACAAAAGGATATAAAATTCAAGCATTAAAGCAGAAACGGAGCTAGAGCTGGACAGATGGTGGCTCTAGTAGTAGATCGCCTAAGCGAGGAAGCATTAGTGCCGGATATTTTGATGTCACTTAGAGAAGTCAGGGTATAGGCATTAGGGGAGACTCGAGACAGATTGTCAGCCATGGCTCAGTGCAGCAAACGGTGGGAAGTAATGTCAGGAGTTAGGGAGATTATAACAAGAGTAAAGAGGGATATCGTGATAATCATCCTAGGGGTGCTCAGCATAATTCTTGCCCTTTTGTGGTAGGAACCATTAGGGTTAATGTCGAATTGGAGAGAAAGTTTGTTATCTTTGTGGTCAGCCTAGACATATCAAGAGATTCTGCCATACTTTATCTCAAGGTGACAGTCCTGCACGAGGGGCATCCTCTAAGTACCAAACTTACTTTAGACAGACTCAGAGCCAGAGAGGTGTGCAGATAAGTGATTCTACATCGACTAGTAAGAGTCAGACAACTGCTTCAGCTCAGAGAAGTCAGCCTGGTCGATCTCATACTCAGGCTCAAGTCTTTGCTTTGACACAACATGAGGCACGTGCTACACCAGAAGTTATTATGGGTATATTATCTATCTTTGGCTGCGAAGCACGCAAGCACATATTCTTATTAATCTTGGATCTACACATTCTTTATTTTCCCGTACGTTTGCTATACATATAGACCGAGAGCCTGAGCCACTAGATTATGACTTAGTTGTTAGTACACCTACAGGAGAGTCACTTTTTCCCAATGATGTGATTAGAATGGGTGAGCATGAATTTGAGACGAATTTGATTGTTATAGATATTCGAGATTTTGATGCTATCTTGGGTATAGATTGGCTTGCATCTCATTATGATACAATGGATTATTTCAAGAAGGAAGTTGTGTTTAAGAAGCCAGGGAAAACTGTGGTGAAATTTTGTGGGGAGCGCAAAATTTTACCCTCATGTGTCATTTCTGCCACTGATGCGAGACGGTTGCTTAGAAAAGGATGCTCAGCTTACTTAGCATATATGATGGACACAAAAGTTCAAGAATTGAAATTGGAGGATATTCCAATAGTCCAAGAGTTCATAGATATATTTCTTGATGACTTGCCAGGGATGCTACGTAATAGGCAGATTGAGTTTTCTATCGACTTTGTTCCTAGAACATCTCCTATATTTATGGGACCATACAAGATGGCTCCAACAGAATTAAAGGAACTTATAGTTCAACTACAAGAAATAAAGAGTTTATTAGGCCTAGTGTTTCTCCTTGGGGAGCTCCAGTTTTGCTTGTTAAAAAGAATGATAGTATCTTCAGACTCTACATTGACTATCGGCAGTTGAACAAGGTTACGATACGCAATAAGTATCCACTTATACGTATTGATGACTTGTTTGACTAACTCCACAGGGCTAAGGTATTTTATAAGATCGACTTGCGATCAGGATATCATCAGCTTAGAATTAAAGAGGCCGATGTTCCTAAAACAGCATTCAGAACCCGATATAGACATTATGAATGCACTATTGATTATCATCCAGGAAAAATGAATATAGTGGCTGGTGCACTGAGTAGGAAATCTTTTGGTTCTATGGCATATATGCGAGTGGCCTGTATACCTTTGTTGATCGAGTTGAGATCTTTGGGAGTCGAGTTGGATGCCGATAACTGCGGAGCTTTGATAGCCAATTTTCAAGTTAGGCCGACCTTGATTGACAAAGTCCATCGGATGCAAGCACAGGACCCCCAGTTAATGAAGTTGATAGAGAATGTACAAAAAGGTTTACAAGCAGATTTCATGGTGAGAGATGATGGAGTTTTAGTTATGGATGATATTAAAGGACTAAAGCCGGAGACCATGGAAGAAGCTCATTGTTCAGCCTATGTGATGTATCCTGGAAATACAAAGATGTATCGTACTTTAAGGGACCATTACTGGTGGCAAGGTATGAAAACAAAGATAGCAGAATTTGTTTCTCGAGGTTTAGTTCGTCAGCAGGTTAAAACTGAACATTAGAGACTTGAGTGGAAATGGGAGCATATTGCTATGGACTTTGTATCGGGACTTCCTTATGCGTACCCTGCATGGACACGACAATATTTAGGTGGTTGTGGATCGACTTAAAAAATCTACTCATTTTCTACCATTCAAAACCACCTATTCAATGGATAAGTTAAGGAGTATTTATGTGACTGAGATAGTTCGTCTTCACGGAGTACCAGTATCTATTATTTCAGATAGAGATTCTCGGTTTACTTCAAAGTTCTGGACCAGCTTGCAAAATGCTTTAGGTACGAAGTTGAATTTTAGTACAACTTCTCATCCTCAGACTGATGGCCAGGCAG
The DNA here is from genome assembly GCA_025617385.1 of Murraya koenigii. NCBI lineage: Eukaryota > Viridiplantae > Streptophyta > Magnoliopsida > Sapindales > Rutaceae > Murraya > Murraya koenigii. Next base: position 21,393,354 of record CM046813.1, on the reverse strand, counting down.
GGCATACCATTCAAACTTTGGAGGATATGCTGCGAGCATGTGTTATAGAAATTAAGGGTAACTTGGACATTTATTTACCTTTGATGGAGTTTGCGTAAAATAATAATTATCAAGCTAGTATCAAGATGGTGCCATATGAGGCTTTGTATGGACGGAAATGCAGAATTCTAGTATGTTAGGATGAAGTTAGTGAGCGAAAGTTATTTGGCCCAGAATTGGTTCAGGATACTAATGAGCAGGTACAACTTATTCGGGATAGATTAAAAGTGGCCCAAGATAGCCGGCAACTTTAATTCAATGTTGGTGATAGAGTGTTCTTATGAATATCTCCTTGGAAAGGAGTACTTCACTTTGGGAAGCGCGGGAAGCTCAGTCCACGTTATATTGGGCCATATGAGATCTTAAAGCGTATTGGTCCATTGGCTTATCGATTAACTTTACCATCTGAGTTGTCCAGAATCCATAATGTGTTTCATGTTTCAATGCTCTGAAAGTACATGTACGATCCGAGTTATGTTTTATCGAAGCAATTGATTCAGTTGAAGGAGGATTCGACTTTCGAAGAGGTGCCAGTTGAGATACTAGAAAGAAAACACCAAGTGTTGTGTTCGAAAACCATCCATTTGGTAAAAGTACTGTAGAGGAATCATTCAAAAGAAGAGGCTACCTGGGAACTCGATGACTTGATGCAAGCTCAATACCCCCATTTATTTATACCTGGTATGTAAATTTGGGGGACAAAATTTTTATAAGTGGGGAGGATTATAACATATGCATTTTTTTTTATTAAATATACTATTATTTAAAACAAAATGGGGTATATTTGTTATTATGTATGTATAAGGAGATGGAAAAGGGGGGAACACAAAAGAGTAACATTGAGAGAGAGAGAGAAAGAGAGTCGAATCATAACTTTCTTTTCTGGCCACCTCACCGGCCGAGCACGGTATCGAACGGAAGCTTGTGAACTGGTCGTCAACTTTCACACGTCCTGCTGCTAGAAACCACTCGAAACACCGCCGATGATGCTCAAAACTCTGTGGGTTTGTCACGTACGAGCACCGCCGATTTCGTTCGTCTTTGGCAGTGCCATCGGTTGCAAAAGGTTCCCCACCTCTCCATCTTCCTTTCTCGACCAGCCATCGCCACCGAGGAGGCCGATTTGCCGCCGATCAACCACTCAAAGAGTCGTGGCTGAGAAGGCTCGACCCAGTGCCACCGCCGCGTCGGAGCTCACCACCACCACCTTTGGACTTAGGGCAGTCAGTAGGAGCTCGACCGCCGTTGGTTGACGTTGACTTCTGTTGACTCATGAAGGGCATTTCGGTAATTTCATAATTCAGTGCAATTTCAAAATTTTTGAATGTTCGAGGTTCTTAAGTAATTCCGAAAATTTAATAGTTTGTTCATTTACGAATTTGAGGGTTTTCGATAAGTATAATTTCATATTTTATTAGTAAATTACGGATACGGGATTAGTACGGTAAGCTAAGAGACTTGAGAGTTGAGATGTTTGGACGAATGTTTACTTTAATCTTTATTTTTGCGACATTAGTTATTATAAACATGGGAAGTATTTATGTTTAGTATATGATTGAAATGTAATGAATTACTTACATTAACATAATTAATTGAGAAAATTATCTACACAAGCGATGCATTTGTTCTTGTAATTATTTTATGTTTCAAAATCTACTATTCACTCATTGAGCTCACTGAGTTTTATGCTCATTCTCTTTTATTATATCCCCCCGAGTAAATTACAGGTACAACAGTTGACCCAACAGTTGTATATACTTGGGATTTTTATGTTTCAAAATCTACTATTCACTCATTGAGCTCACTGAGTTTTATGCTCATTCTCTTTTATTATATCCCCCCGAGTAAATTACAGGTACAACAGTTGACCCAACAGTTGTATATACTTGGGATTCTTTTTCACCACGTGATGGTGTCAGAGGATATAGATAATTTTTTTGTTAGTGTATATAATCATCCCATTTTGGAATTATATTGGAGTTGTGACATAAGGATTAGGAAACGTGTATATAGGTTGACTTGATTTATGGTATAATATTATTTTGATAACCTGAAACTGTTTTGAGCGTACTATTGTATATTTTACTAGATGAGACTGATTGAAGTAATGAGATATATATTAAATTATTTTGGAAGTACTTGTGTTATAATTGCAGGTTTGGGAATGTTATATGTTTATGGGAGGATTGTCAAAATTTTTGGTAGAATTCTTATTAATAAAATTTTTAATATTTGAATTCAGCTGCTTGAGATAGGCTCGCCTCTAGAAATGGGACGGGTCATTTCAATAGGCCATCAAATGTTAATAATTTTTATTTAGTATCAAAAACTTAGTATCAGTGTTTCTCTTTTTTCTAGGAGTGACTGTGATATTTAAACTAACATTTCTACAAAGAAAGAGAGAGAAAAGATGATTAATCTAAGTGCGACAATAATATTTTATTTTCTGCAATTTCAAATTTATTATTGATTGATTAGCTGATAGGAAAATAGTCTCTAATTGTTGCTACCGACCAAATTATCTCCAATTTTTTCGCATTAGCTTACAAGTGGAGCTCAATCTTCCTTAATTAAGAGATTATTAGATATCAAGGCATCAGGCATCGGGCATGTCTGTCTTTCTTAGTTTCTCTATAGTGTTAAATTTTAGTTTCATCCTTGATCCATTTTCCAATCTCAGCTGGGATTATATCAACATTCTATACAAGCGATTTGACTACCTCACAAATAGCACCTGTACTTAGAAATCAAAATCTTCAAGCCCAGTTCAGAGAGTGAAAAATAATACCAGAGAAAAATTGAACACCAGTTGACCAAATTTTTTTTAGTATCAGAGCAATCAGATACATATATTTAAGATATTATAACGTCTCGACGTGAAATATAACAAGAAACCGGAATGCGAGAAAGAGTGTTTTTAACGAAGGAAATTAAATAGAAGAATGTAAGAAAAAGCAGGCACCTGAAATCACTTGTAATTTCTATTCAATAGTCATTCCACCATCCCCGCGCCGGTAAAGTGATTTGAAACAGGGGCGAAAAGCATCTTGAGCGGCTTCATCCTCCCATTTCAGATTGATCCACCACGTTTTATCTCCAAGAATAACAATTGTTTGCTCCTGTGCGCCATTGCAATTTAGCGGAAGCTTTTTAAGCGCAAAGCAACCATCTACACTCACTTCCTTCAGATGTGGAAGAGGCAAGGGCTTCCAGTAGATGCTCTTCAAATTTGGCAGATTTACTAATCCAAGATAATGGAGTTTTGCAAAAGGGTTTAGATTTCCCATCACCTCTGGAGCATCAGCAAATTTTCCCGCACTTATGATTTCTTCCATAGCAGGGCAATTTAGTATTTCAACATACTTGAGATTTGGAGCAAAAACAAGGAATGTCGAGTCCTTCAATGTCAGACAAACCTCTATGTGAACTGTATGAAGGCCATGGAAATCACAAGGCTGCCTCGTGGCTTGGACTAACCCTTTATAATCCATCTTCAATTCTTTCAATTTCCTGCACCCAAAAACACGTAATCTGTGGAGGTGCTTTAAATCTGCCAAAAGTGAAACATCAAGACTTGTCGAATCATTAAAGGATTGGAGGAACAGAGCTTGAGTACAACTTCGTAACTTATGTGAGCTCAGAATAAATTGGAGAGCACCAACACTTCTCAAGGTGAAGGTCAATGCCTCTAAAGATTCCAAACCAAGCAATTCCTTTGCTAAAACTTCCTCCCCACCAAACAAAATGCTGTCTTTCAATGATTTTAGAAAATTTATACTAACAGTACCGAACATTCTCAACACATGTAACCTTGAAAAATTAGACATCACTCGTGGTGGAATTGTTATCAACTCTTCTGCATGATCCAAATTCAAACATTTAAGATTCACCAAGGCATATAACTCTCTTGGCAACTCTTTTATGCTTGAATATGAAAGATCAAGTTGCTGTAGTGAAACCAACTTCGAAATCCCCAAAGGAAATGACTTTAGTTTAATACGTGACAGGTTTAAAACTTTGAGAGAATGCATATATTTGAAGAAATCACTGGGGATCTCCCTAAATTCATTATTGTCAAGAAATAAAGTGAGAAGATGAGGGCATGTAGGAATCTCTGTTAGATTCACGATTTTATTTTGCATCAACGACAATCTTCTCACATTTTCCCATTCTCTAACATCTGGAGCCTTGGTTAAACCAACACCTGCATAAATCAAAAAGTTATCTTCCTCCTTTAGGTCAAATGCTATCCACAAAGACATATCTCGAATCACGTCATGCATCTTTACTTCACCATCTCCTCCCTCTTCCAATAAACAAGCGTGAAGAAGAATGCCCAAAATGAAGTATCCTTGGTTTCGTTCTCCAAACCTGTCACTTTCATTCAAAAACCCCTCGCCAATCCAACAATCTATCAAATTTTCTTTAGAAATGCAATAGTCTTCTGGATACAAACTACAATATAAGAGACAGGATCTAATTGTGTCACTGGGCAAACTATCATAACTGAATTTTAAAAGAGGATATACCCCTTCCCCCAAACCTGGAAACTTGGAAGCTGATGAACATAACACTTGAATTGCATATCTCCATTCTTCTGGTGTCTTCCTGCAAGCCATAGCTCGACCGATGGTAATAACTGCAAGTGGCAAACCGCCACACTCCCTAGCAACTGTCTGCGCTAACTGAAGAATATCAGGATGACTGTTTAGAGTTTCTTCACCAACTTTCTGTTGAAACAAATTCCAAGAATCGTTATCTGATAAGCACACCACTTTAAACTTCCTGTGAGCTTCCATGAAGCCACAAACTTCTTCAGAACGCGTTGTAAATACCACTTTAGATGCACTATTTTTTGGGCTGGGAAGAGGGACACCCACTTTCGTTAAATCAACCCGCTCCCAAATATCATCTAGCAACAATACAAACTTCTTCTCATTTAAACTATTGAAAATTTTTAGAGCTTTTTCTTCAACACTATTAGTCCTCCAAGAATCATCAAAAAAACCCATCTTTTTTGCAATAACTTCCTGAATATTTTCAACTCGCAGGTCTTTCGACACTGCAACCCAAATTACACAATCAAAAGTATTTGGCCCCTCAAGAAATTTATTATTGATATGGGTTAATAAAGTAGTTTTACCAACACCACCCATGCCATATAGGCCAATAATTTCCGCTGTATCTTCCACAATACATCTCCAAACCTTTTGAAGTGTTGATTCGAAGCCTACTACCGTTGGATCAGTAGGTTTTTCAACTGCTACAGGTGCTAGAACTCTCTCAGCCACCACCTCAAAAGCTCCTTCGCCCAATGAAGTAGCCACATCTCTCAGCGTTTTAGCCACTTGTTTCCCAAAATTGTAGCTTGACTTGCAGTTCTTGGAAAAGTAGCCTCCAAGACATAATTTCTCAATTTCTTGAGAGCTATCGCTTATCAGTTTATCTGCTTCAGCCTCCACAGCTTCGACCCTTGAAAGCCACCATTGCACTTTATTCAGGCGTCTCATCCTTTGCTGTTCAGCAGCCGCAACCTGTCTCAAAACATCATTCCTAGCTTCAATTAACCTTTGCCGTTCTGTCCTCAAAGCATCAATATTAGCTTCGAGCTCACTTATATAAGCTGCTCTTGTAACAGTGCAGTCTAGGCATCGGGAGAAAATGGCATCACATGAGATTGTGATTGAGCAGATGTTACCCATAGGTAGTAGAAGATTTAAACAGAGAAGAGGAAATAAAAATTTTCTTTTCTGAAGTTTTGAATTGATAGGAAAGCTTTTGCTGACGGAAGAGAAGATATATTTCTGGCTGGAATGCTTTGCTGGCCCCTGTTTTTGTTGGAAAAATCAGCCTTAGCACATGCATGATGTGTTGAAAAGTCAAAAAGGAAAAATGAGAGTTGGCACCGAAGGAAAATAGCCACCAAACAAGTTTGACAATTGCAAAGTTTGGTGGAATAGTACAGTTATAGCTATGCATTTCTACTATAAATTGAGCTCATATTTTTATTTGTTAGCATTCTAAAATTTTAAAAAATTTATGACAGTTATAAATTTTGAGAGAAATAATTCATTAGATAATTATTGTGAGAGTGAATAGTTGGAGAGTCTGGGTAATTGAGAGTTATTTTTCTTTCAAGTGTGTATGAGAGTACTTGATGTATTTCGGTTATTGGAAGTGAGTTTATTTACTCAAATATTGTACTCTAAATAATTGTTAATAATACAATAATTTTTCTTATTCCCGTGGATGTACCCATAATCGCTGAATCACGTTAAATTCTTGTATCATTTATTTTATATAATTATTTAGTATTCTTGATTCTGCATAATGGAAGAAACAAATGATACTTGAATATTGAACTTAACTCTCTTAATGAATATTCATTATTACACACATATATATAGCTACTAAATCTGATCTACTAAGCTAATCATAAAAGCTACTAGATTCTGATATCACTAACTAATTCTATTACAAGTACAATAAGCATGAGGACTAACGAATTTGTTTAACTAAGTAGACTAATGAACTTGTCCAACTCAGTAGGTTAAGAGAGTATCAGCTATGTGGAAGAGCAGTAGGAATGGCAATGGGGCAGGGTGGGAGTAGAGAGGCCTACCCCATTCCCAACTCTATTCAAAATTTTATCCCCATTCCCCAGTAAATTTAGTAGGGATGGGGAATCCTCATATAGGGAATGATTTTCTCATCATTTCCAGTCCATTCCCCATTAATTTATTTTGCAGTATATATGGATCATAATTTTAATAAAATAAAATTAAAGACTTAAATAAAATCATATGTAACATATGCATTTGTTTTTATTATATATGTTAATAATTAAAACAAAAGGGGGTGTATTTGATATTTTGTGGGTATATATGAGATGGGAAATGGGTGGAAAACTTGAGCGCAACCGAGAGAGAGGGAGAGAACTCATTTGACCCGACTCGACCCGACCTGAAACCTGTGAACTTGACCCGGCCGTAACTCCATTTTCGCCACATCACCAGCTGCCAACCTCCACACGTCCTTACTGTCGGAAACTGCGCGGATTGACGCCGGGTTTGTCACGAACGAGTGCCACCGATTCCGTCCATCTTTGGCTGTGCCATCAGTTGGAAAAGATTCCCCACCTCACCATCTTTTATTTCCGACCAGCTACCTTCACCGAGGAGGTCGATTTGTCACCGATCGACCACCCAAAGAGCCGCGGCTTTAAGAGCTCGATCCGGTGCCATCGTAGCACGTGGCAGCTCACCATCGGTACCATTGAACTCAACTTGACAAGAAGTTTCTAGTCCGAGCTTTCCCATCGCTGTTGGGTGAATTCCGGTCAACGTTGACCATAAGGGTATTTTGGTAATTTCTCACATAGAGGGTAGATGGTAATTTCTAGTTTTAAGGATTTTTTGCAATCTAAATTAAGATTGAATTGATAATTTTATGATATTAAGAATAAATTAGTAAATTATGAATTTGAGGGTTGTCAATAAGTATAATTTCGGATTTTATTAGTAAATTACGAATACGGGGTTAATACGGTAAGCTGAGGGCTTGAGAGTTGTAATGTTTATCCACTTTAAGCTTTATTTTTGTGACGTTAGTTTGAATTATAAATATAGGAAGTAATTATATCGTTTCTTTTGCATAGGTGGATCTGAGGGCAAAAATCTACCTGCGGACTTGGGCGATAGCCAAGTCTGAGTTTATCACTGTGAGTGGAATATATTAAACATATTTGTGTACATTTTGTTTTTATATATTAAAGCTTGTTCGTGAAATAAGTATTTTAATTATTTTCATTTAATAGTTCTCTGAAATAAATATTTTATACGTATGAATATTTTATTAAGCTACATATATTCATTTATGTTTCGTATTGACTTTGAATTTGTAAAAATAGATGATTGGGTTCAAGCATGATTTAAAGTATTTATATATAGATTTCGAGCATTATTTAAAGCGCTTACATCTTAACTTCGAGCATGATTTTAATTTTATATATGTGTATATAAGTTATGAAAAATCATGAAACAAATACCCATTCCCTCCAGATAATGTAAGATGAGATGAGATGAGATAGGAGGCCTTTGGGGCCCGTCTGAGCATACAAAAAGGCTTTGGGCTGTGTGTTTGGGTGCTTTTGCCCTTTGGGAGCATATGCATGCAAACAGATATTGAGATATGATGAGATTTGAGACTGGATGGTCAGAACACCGATGTCGCCAGATAGTGTATCATTGCACGTCCGTTGAGATCCGGATATAAATTATGATGATAAGCATGAGATGACACGTCCCTGTCTATCCGTGTAGCTCCGGGCATGATATTACCCAGATAGTACATTATTGCCATCCGTTGAGGTCCGGATATGACAAGATTATTCCTCCGGGTATTTATTTAAGGATGGTTGTATTATTTAGTATTTGATATTTCAATATGAGATGTTTTTCTTGATTTTACGGTAGTATCAGTTATATTTATGTTCAGTATATGATTGAAAGGAAATGAATTTTTAAATTAAAACAATTAATAGAGAAAATTATTTTTACAAGCAATGGATTTATTTTTGTAAGTATTTTATGATTTAAAAACTACTATCCACTCACTGAGCTCATTGAGTTCTATTTTCATTCTATTTTATTATATTTTTTTCCTCCAAGAGATTATAGGTACAACAATTGACCCAGCAGCTGTACATATTTGGAGTTATTTTTTGCCACATGAGAGTGTCCGATGATAGAGATAACTTTATTTTTGGTTAGTGTATATAATCATCCATTTCGAAATTATACTTGAGATGTGATATAAAAATTACGAAACGTGTGTACTATTGGATATGTTAGGGGAGGTTTTACCGAAATTTCTGGTAGAATTCTCATTAATAAGATTTTTAATGTTTGGGTTCAGTTTCTTGAGATAGGTCGTCTCTAGGAATGGGGCGGGTCGTTTCAGTTGGTATCAGAGCATGGTTTTAGATTCTGTAGACTTTACTTGTTTAAAAAGAATAAGTTTATATTTTTTATATAAAGAAATTCATATTTTGTAGGCATCATCATGATTCATCGTAGTAGTAGACATGGCCATGGCTATGGACGTACGCGACTAGTAGTTGGGTTGACTCCTAGTGTGGTACCTGTGGGGGCAATTGAACTTGTGGAATCTTTGACACAGGAGGCTGCGCAACAAGCGCCTGGAAATGCTTTAAAAATTGAGTAGTCATTTGATCTGTTAGCTCAGATTATGACTACAGCTATATAGAATCAAGCTCATTCACAGGCTGGTAGCTTTAACACCATAGAGCATGTGAAAAGTTTAAGAGGGAAAAGTTTTAATGGTACTGGAGATACACCTGAGGCCGAGTCGTGGCTTGTCAAGCTAAAGCGTATTTTTGAGGTGATGAGGTGCTCAGCGGAGGATAAATTAACATTTGCCACTTTTCTACTTGAGGATAGAGCTTATCACTAGTGGCAGACTGTGGAACGTCGATATCACGGGCATGCTGACATTACTTGGGATAGTTTCCATAAGGAATTCTATACTCAATATACTAATTGGTCTAGGGCTCGACGACAGTTGAAGAGGTATAGTGGGTGATAAGAGAGAGAGATGCAGACGATTCGAGGAGGGTCTTCGATTTGAGATACGCACCGTCGTAACTACATCAAGATACACCGAGTTTGCAGAGGTAGTTGAATCAAACCGGAGGGTTGAGCATAGTATTACGGAAGGATTTAAAATTCAAGCATTGAAGTAGAAACGAAGTGAGAGCTGGATAGATAGTGGCTCTAGTAGTGGACCGCCTAAGCGAGGAAGCATTGGTGCAGAATATTTTGATGACATTCAGAGAATTCAAGCTATAGGCATCAAGGGAGACCTAAGACAGACTGTCAGCCATGGCTCAACGCAGCAGTCGATGGGAAGTAATGTCAGGAGTTAGGGACATTATAGTAAGAGTAAAGGGGGATATCGTGATGATCGTCCTAGGGGTGCTCAACGAAATTCTTGCCCTGTATTTGGTAGAAACCATCAAAGTCAGTGTCGAATTAGAGAAAAAGTTTGTTATCATTGTGGTCAACTTGGACACATCAAAAGATTCTGCGCTACATTATCTCAGGGTGACAGTCCTGCATGGGGGACATCCTCTTAGTACCAATCTTACTCTAGTCAGACTCAAGGCCTGAGAGGTGTACAGATTGGTGATTTTACATCGACTAGTAATAGTCAGACAACTACTTTAGCTTAGAGAAGTCAGCCTGGTCGACCTCATACTCAGGCTCGAGTCTTTCCTTTGACACAATATGAGGCACGTGCTACACCAGAAGTTATTATGGGTATATTATTTGTCTTTGGCTGCGAAGCACATATTCTTATTGATCCTAGATCTACACATTCTTTTATTTCCTGTACGTTTACTAAACATGTAGAGCGAGAGCCTAAACTACTAGATTGTGACTTAGTTGTTAGTACACCTAAGAGAGAGTCACTTTTGCCAAGAGTGTGTATCAGAATTGTGTGATTAGAATGGGTAAGCATCGATTTAAAATGAATTTGATTATTATAGATATTCGAGATTTCGATTCTATTTTGGGCATGGATTGATTTGCATCTCATTATGCTACAATGAATTGTTTTAAGAAGGAAGTTGTATTTAATAAGCTAGGGGAAACTGTGGTGAAATTTTGTGGGGAGCGCAAAATTTTACCCTCATGTGTCATTTATGCTAGTAGTGGACATGTGATGGACACAAAAGTTCAAGAGTTGAAATTGGAGGATATTCCAGTAGTCTAAGAGTTCCCAGATTTTCAGATGAACTATCGGGGATGCTACCTAATAGAGAGATAGAGTTTTCTATCGACTTAATTCCTAGAAAATCTCATATATTTATGGCACCGTATAGGATGGCTCTAGTAGAATTGAAGGAACTTAAGGTTCAACTACAAGAATTAGTGGATAAAAGAGTTTATTAGGACTAGTGTTTCTCTTTAAGGAGCTCTACTTTTGTTTCTTAAGAAGCAGGACGGTACCTTTAGACTCTGTATTGACTATCGGCAGTTGAACAGGGTTACAATACGTAATAAGTATCTACTTCCGTGTATTGATGACTTGTTTGACCAACTCCAGGAGGCTAAGATATTTTTTAAGATCGACTTGCGATTGGGATATCATCAGCTTAGAATTAAAGAGGAAGATGTTCTTAAAACAACATTCAGAACTCGATATGGACATTATGAGTTTTTAGTGATTTCGTTTGGGTTAACTAATGCTCCAACAGCTTTTATGGATCTTATGAATAAGGTATTTCACCAGTGTTTAGATCAATTCGTAATTGTGTTCATCGATGATATTTTGGTGTATTCCAGAAATGAAGAAGAGCATGCTGATCACTTGAGGACGGTTCTACAAACTTTGAGAGAAAAATAGCTTTATGCCAAGTTTAGTATGTGTGAGTTCTTGTTGGACATATTGGCATTTTTAGGCCACGTGATATCAGCTGAGGGCATTTATGTCGATCCCCAAAAGATTGAAACGGTTGTGAAATGGGAAGGGCCTGTAAATTTCATAGAGGTTCGGAGTTTCTATGGTTTGGCAGGGTACTATCGTCGATTTTTAGAGGAATTCTCTAAGATTGCCACTTCGCTAATGCAGTTAACTAGAAAGAATGCTAAGTTCCAGTGGAATGATGATTGTGAAAAGAGTTTTCAAGAACTCAAGACATGTCTTACCTCAGCAATAGTTCTTACACTTCCATCGGGCAAGGAAGGGTTTGTGGTATACAGTGATGCTTCTAGGCAATGGTTAGGTTGCGTGTTAATGCAATATAGGAAAATGGTGGCTTATGCTTCTAGACAACTTAAAAAGCATGAACAAAATTACCCAACACATGACCTAGAGTTGGCAGTAGTGGTGTTTGCACTCCAGATATGAAGACATTATTTGTATGGGATAACTTGCCAAATTTTTGCTGATCATAAAAGTCTCAAGTATTTGTTTAATCAGAAAGACTTAAATTTGACACAAAGAAGATAGATGGACCTAATTAAGGATTATGAATGCACTATTGATTATTATCCAGACAAAGTGAATTTGGTGCCTTATGCACTGAGTAGGAAATCTTCTGACTCTATAGCTCATATGTGAGTGGCCAGTATACATCTGTTGATCGAGCTGAGATCTTTGGGAGTCGAGTTGGATGCTGATAATTGCAGAGCTTTGATAGCCAATTTTTAAGTTAGGCTAACCTTGATTGACAAAGTCCATCGGATGCAAGCACAGGACCCCTAGTTAATAAAGTTGATAAAGGATGTGTAAAAAGGTTTACGAACCGATTTCATGGTGAGAGATGATTGAGGAGCTAAAGAGGGAGATCATGGGAGAAGCTCATTGTTCAGCCTATGCGATCATCTGGGAAGTGCGAAGATGTACCGTACCTTAAGGGATCATTACTGGTGGCAAGGCATGAAAAGAGAGATTGCAGAATTTGTTTCTCGATGTTTGGTTTGTCAGCAGGTTAAAGCTGAACATCAGAGACCTGTTGGGTATTCCTAGCTGCTTCTTATTCTTGAGTGGAAATGGGAGCATATTACTATGGACTGTGTATCAAGACTTCCGTGTACCCAGCGTAGATATGACAGTGTTTGGGTGGTTGTAAATCGACTTACAAAATCTGCTCATTTTCTACCATTCAAAACCACTTATTCAATGGATAAGTTGGGGAGTATTTATATGGTTGAGATAGTTTATCTTCACGGAGTACTAGTATCTATTGTTTCAGATATAGATTCTCGATTTACTTCAAATTTCTGGACTAGCTTGTAAATTGCTTTAGGTATGAAGTTTAATTTTAGTACAGCTTTTCATCCTCAGACTAATTGCCAATCAGAGCATACCATCAAACCTTGGAGGATATGCTGCGAGCATGTGTTACGAAAATCAAGGGTAACTAGGACATTTATTTACCTTTGATGGAGTTTGCATACAACAACAGTTATCAAACTAGTATCAAGATATCTCCGTATAACGCTTTGTATGGACGAAAATGCAGAACTCCAATATATTGGGATGAAGTTGGTGAGCAGAAGTTATTTGGCCCAGAATTAGTTTAAGATACTAATGAGCGGGTAACTTATTCAGAATAGATTAAAAGTGGCCCAAGATAGACAGAAAAGCTATGCAAATAAGCGTAGGCAGGAACTTGAATTCAGTGTTGGTGATAGAGTGTTCTTATGAATATCTCCTTAGAAATGAGTATTTCGCTTTGGGAAGAGCGAGAAACTCAATCCACGTTACATTGGGCCATATGAGATCGTAGAGCGTATTGGTCCATTAGCTTATCGATTAGCTCTACCACCTGAGTTGTCCAGAATCTATAATGTGTTTCATGTTTCAATGCTCCGAAAGTACATGTATGATCCAAGTCATGTTTTATCGAAGCAACCGATTCAATGAGGATTTGACTTATGAAGAGGAGCCAGTTGAATGTTGCGTTTGAAAACCATCCCTTTGGTAAAAGTGATGTGGAGGAACCACTTAAAGGCAGAGGCTACTTGGTAATCTGAGGACTTGATGTAAGCTCATTGCTCTCATTTATTTCCACCTGATGCGTAAATTTCGAGGATGAAATTTTTATAAGTGGGAAGGATTGTAACATATGCATTTGTTTTTATTATATATGTTAATAATTAAAACAAAAAGGGGTGTATTTGATATTTTGTAGGTGTATATGACATGCGAAACGTGTGGAAAACTTGAGCGCAACCGAGAGAGAGGGAGAGAACCCATTTGACCCGAAAGCTTATGAGCTGACCATCAACCTCCACAGGTCCTTACTATCGAAAACTGCACGAAACGACGTCGGTGAAGCTCAAAAATTCTGCAGATTTTTCACGGACAAGCGCTGCCGATTCGTCCATCTTTGGCCGTGCCATTAGTTGGAAAAGAATCCCTACCTTACCACCTTCCATTCCCTAACAGCCACCGGCTGAGGAGGCCAATTTGCCGCCGATCGATCACCTAATGAGTCGCGGCTTTAAGAGCTTGATCCGACGCCACCGTCACCCGTGGAAGCTCGCCACCGACACCATTGAACTCAACTCGATGAGAAGTGTCTAGTATGAGCTTCCCCATCAATGTTGGGTGAATTTCGATCAACGTTGACCACAGAGGTATTTTGGTAATTTTGTATATAGAGGGTAATTTCTAGTTTTGATGATGTTTTTGTAATATGAATTGAGGATGTATTGATAATTTTATGATGTTGAGAATAAATTAGTAAATTATGAATTTGAAGGTTGTCGACAAGTATAATTTCATATTTTATTAGTAAATTACGAATACGGGGTTAATACGGTAAACTGAGGGACTTGAGAGTTGTAATGTTTAGACGAATATTTACTTTAAGCTTTATTTTTGTGGCGTTAGTTTGAATTATAAATATGGGAAGTAATTATATCCTTTTTTTAACATAGGTGGATCTGCGGGAGAAAATCTATATGCTGACTTGGGCGATAACCGAGTCTGAGTTTATTACTATGAGTGGAATATATTAAAGATATTTGTGTACGCTTTGTTTTTATATAATAAAGCTTGTTCGTGAAATAAGTATTTTAATTGTTTTCATTTAATGGTTCTATGAAATAAATATTTTATACTATGAATATTTTATTAAACTACATATATTCATTTATATTATGTATCGACTTTGAATTTGTAAAAATAGATGATTGAGTTCGAGCATGATTTAAAGTATTTATATATGGATTTAGAGTATGATTTAAAGTGTATATATGTTGAATTTGAGCATGATTTAAAGTGTATATATCTTAAATTCGAGCATGATTTTAATTTTATACATGTGTATATAAGTTATGAAAAATTATAAAGCAAATACCCATTCCCTCCAGATAATGTAAGATAAGATGACATAAGATAGTAGGCATTTGGGGCCTGTTTGAGCACACATAAAAGCTTTGGGCTGTGTGTTTGGACGCTTTCGCCCTTTGGAGGCATATGCATACAGACAGATATTGAGATATGATGAGATTTAAGACCAGGTGGTTCGAACACGATGTCGCCAGATAGTGCATTATTACATGTCCGTTAAGATCCGGATATGAATTATAATGATAAGCATGAGATGACACGTCCCTGTCTATCCGTGTAGTTCCGGGCATGATGGTACTCAGATAGTACATCATTGCCGTCTGTTGAGGTCCGGATATGACAAGATTATTCCCCCAGGTATTAGTTTAAGGATAGTTGTATTATTTAGTATTTGATATTCCAATATGAGATGTTTTTCTTGATTTTGTAGTAGTATCAATTATATTTATGTTCAGTATATGATTGAAATGAAATGAATTTTTACATTAAAATAATTAATTGAGAAAATTATTTTTACAAGTGATGCATTTATTTTTGTAAGTATTTTATAAGTCAAAAACTATTATCTATTCACTGAGCTCACTGAGTTTTATGCTCATTCTATTTTATTATATTTTTTTCCCCCAGGAGATTACAGGTACAATAGTTGACCCAGCATCTATACATATTTGGAGTCATTTTTTGCCACGTAAGAGTGTTTAAGTATATAGATAACTTTATTTTTTGTTAGTATATATAATCATCCCATTTGGGAATTATACTTGAGATATGATATAAAAATTACGAAACGTGTGTACTATTGGATATGTTACTGAATGAGACTAGTTGAAGTAGTTTGATTCATAATAAATTATTTTAGGAGTGCTTGTGTTATAATTGCTGGTTTGGAAATGTTATATGTTAGGGGAGGATTTGCCAAAATTTTTGGTAGAATTCTCATTAATAAGATTTTTAATGTTTTGGTTCAATTTCTTGAGATAGGTCACCTCTAGGAATGAGGCGGGTCGTTTCAATTGTTATCAGAGTATGGTTTTAGATTTTGTAGGCTTTACTATCTTAGGAAGAATAAGTTTATAATTTTTATAAGAAGGAATTCATATTTTGTAGGCACCATCATGATTCGTCGTAGTAGTAGACGTGGCCGTGACCGCGGCCGTACGCGGCTAGTCGTTGGGTTGACTCCTGATATTGTACCTGTTGGGGCAAGTAAACCTGTGGAATCTTCAACACGGGAGGCTACACAACATAGAGCACGTGAAAAGTTTAGCAGGGAAAAGCTTTAATTGTATTAGAGAGCCACAAGAGGCCGAGTCGTGGCTTGTCAAGTTAGAGCGTATTTTTGATGTGATGAAGTTCTCAGCGGAGGATAAATTAACATTCATCATCACCATATTATAAAGTATTTAAATTATTAAAAAATTCTAAAAATTTGAAACAATATCTTCAAATAATATTTAAACTGATGCACGATACCTTAAAAGAGAAAATAAAATAAGAGTACGGTACCTTAAGAGAGAAAATAAAACATGACAATATTTTAGAGTTGAATAAGTATTATATTATATGATTTTCTTTTATTTATAACCTATATTATATTAGGTGAAAATAAAAAAATTATTAGCCAACATTGTACTTAATAAAATAAAAATTATTAAATAAATATTAAAAAATATTTATATATAATGGGGGATTGAGGTGGGGTGGGGTGGGGAATAAAAAACTAAATTCCACCCATTAAGAATTTATGGATTATTTTTCTCCCACCCACATCCCATTCGGGTTGGAGCTCCATGAAGCTCCATACCCATGGAAGTGGAGCTCCAACCCGTGGAGGATTTTGCCATCGCTAAAGAGCAGCAACCTTAGCTTCAACTCAGATTCATCTCATATACTAAAATCCCCAACGTTAGGGGCTTCAATATCATTTTCCCATTATCACATAATCTCAGTAGGCATGTCTTTTTCTTAATAAATACTATAGCATTAATCAATATCCTCAACTAATTTCAAATTAGCGTAGTGACACTATGAGTAACTTGTCTTCGCCGATTAATGAATATTAATTAGCTGGCCAGCTGTTGTTTTCAGGATATATATATATATATACTTCGGCTAAAAGTCTTCCTCTGACTTTTCTTTCATTGACACCCTCTTGTGTTAAGAAATTGAAGGTCACTAGCGTGAATAAAATCAAAATAATATTTTGAGTTATCATCATCCACAATTTCAATAATTATAAAATATCAAATGAAGACAAAAAGTTTTGAGATGTAACACTTTGTTATTATATTTTCATAAAATCTTATATTTTATTACACTTTTCGTCATTGATTGTTGGTCGATCGGTAAATTACATGTAATTTTTTTATTTTATTTCGTTTTAAATGGGTGAAAAATGATTTATAATTAGCTAAAATATTAATAGATTAATATTTGAGGTTAAAATAAAAATTGACCCGAAAATATTAGTAGATCAATATTTAAGATTGTTCATTTGGTCGAACAATATCTAATATAGCATGTGGTAATGGGTATGCTAAGAAAAGAAAAAAAAAACAAATATTAACCAGGGAACTACCTAAATCAATTTCTTTTGATAGGTAAAGCCCAAATCAATTTTTTATCCTCCTAATAAAACTGTTTAAAAACCGTTGGCTAATATTATTTAAAATATGCGAAGATAATTTATTTCCCAATACAATTCACAGATGTTTTTCCTTCGAGATGAATGATGATTAATATGAATTTGCAAAGAAAATTACTACAACATTGTGGAAATTTAAAGTATCTCCTTTCGTGAAAGAAAGGTTGGTCAACTTATTATAATCAATTCATGGGGAGAACCGGAGAATGACGTTGCCGCATTAAACATTGGAGGACGGCACCATGATCTTGCTATTTCTCACTTTTACCATTTAGGTCTATTTTTGTTTATTATAATACAATATGTTTCTGACGTTGTAATTTTAAATTATAATACAATATATTTCGAAATACGTATCTTTCTCTCAATAAAGATTTATAAATATTAAATTAAGATATTTCATAGACTTTTCTTATTTAGGAGGATTCCTATTTAAAGAAAATAAATATTTATCCTATAAGAAATAATCTCTATATATAGATAGGTTGGATTTACTTGTTTAAATAACATAACATAACAATCAGTTATCTACAAATAGACCGTTTCTAATATGAGAGAAATAAAGAGATTGAGTGTTATTGAAGTTTTGAGTGCAAGGAAAATACATACTGAATTTTTGTCTAATATAAAGGATTTTCACTTAAACTCTTATGTTATGTTAATTGTTTTATTCTCCATCTAATTTCTAATTATTATTTATTTGATAATTTTGCTTGCAAGATTTTGGGTAAGATTAAAATTTCCTAACAAAATTTTATCAATAAAGAATAAATGTGAATTTTCAGGTACAAAATCATTTCTAACTTTTGACGAACACATCATGATAGATTGAAAATAATGATGGTAAATAAAAAATGTTTATGATCCAAGTGATAAAAATAAAACACATTAAGGACTTAATTGTTTGTCTCCCTTAATAAAATCAGCTTTAGCTGAAACGCAGTGCAGTTTCTTAGATTTAACATTTATTCTTTGTTTATTATTTACAATATTAAATTTTGTTGTGGATGCATTTTCCTAAAAGATCACCTAGAAGAAAGAAAAAATATTAAAAACTATTTAGTATTAATGATAACAAATCTCAACTATTGATTACCATAAACATTTTTCCAGTGTACAGACGCAAATAGCGATTGTACAATCTTTCAGAGTGTTGGAGTCGAGTGGAAGTGTTTTAAGACTACGGCAACTTTTCACATTCATTTCTTTCAGACGTGGAAAGACCAGAGACTTGCAATAGATGCTCTTCAGGTTTTGCAGATTTACTAATCCAAGATATTGGAGTTTTGCAAATGGGTTTAGATTCCCCACCACCTCTAGAGCCTCCGTAAATTTTCCCACACTGATGATTGCTGCCATAGAAGGCCAATTTTGTATTTCCATGTACTTAAAATTTAGAGCAAAAATAAGGAATGTTAAGTCCTTTACTTTAGAGCAAACCTCTTTGAACTGTATGAAGGCCATAGAAAACATAAGGTTGCCGCTTGTTTTTATCTTTTTCATTTCTTCTGTCTAACAACTTTGGTTCAGTGCTTAGCTCAACACTTAATCAAAAGATCATTGTCCTTTGAAAGAACCTCTAAAAGTTAAATCATTCATAGATTAACAGCAGGAATAGAATTTTTTTTTTTCAACTTTTTTTAATAAAGTAAAAATTTTATTAATAAAAAAGGTTTCTACACAAGAAGCAAAATGAAACAAAATTAAAAAACAGTGATGTAGGCTGTGATCCCAGCAATACACTGGAACGCTTCCAACGTAACAGTGTCTGAGATCCCGCCAAGCCAAATAAATAAAGCAGGAATAGAATTATGAATCTTGAAGAATTGAAATACCATTTTCCTTTTAGGTTTATTTATCCTAATTTGGTTTATATTATTTTTCCTAATTTTTGTTCGCATGAAAGTTATTTTCATTTTTTTAAAGAATCTGTATTAAAATTTGAAAAAAAAAAGAACAAAAAAATTTTGATTCATATCATACAAATATAGAACAAGCAAACTGAGCCTTTGTGGTTGTCAAAAATTTGAAAGACTTTGAAGGTAAACACTCAGATGGAACGGAACCAAGATTTTCTACAAATGGAGTGCAAGTAACACAATTTTGATAATCCCTATTCAATTCAGGGCTGTTAGACTCATATGATATGATAAAGGAATTACCCCCACATTATGATTGTGGGGACTCGAACTGCTGTCTTCCAAATCACCAGGCCAAAAGTCTGGTGACTCTGTTATGTGTTATTTAATTCGTCGCTAATGTTATTTTTCTTCAAGATCTTCATTCCACTTTCTAACTCTTTTGTTATACATCATAAGTGTTCTTTTATATTCTCTTTTATGCCATAATTTGTCTTAAATTTAAGGAGGTTAGATAAACATAAAAGTTAGTGCACACTGCAATATAAAATGTTATTTCAGTATACAAGAAGCTGTCACAGCTTTAGCCATTGGACTATATCAACCTATCCTACCTAAACAGTAACCCTTTTCTTCCACCATCGAGTAGCGGTCTTCTAAAGTCAATTCCATCTTGGCTATGCGCATTTCCTGCCTTGAGTTGTTAGAAAGGTGCTTACGCAGTTAAGGTTGCCTCCCCAGGCCCCAAAGGGCGAGGGTGTCCCACGACGGCCAATCCGTCCACTCTCGGCAGGCAATGCAAACTGGGAATGAAGACAGTGGCCCCTAATTTAATTCCAAATTAAATAGTGACAGTAGCTGCGGTTCCACGTTTGAAAAGTACGGGTCATTTTCTCTTCAACCCAATACTTATCATCTTCTTTAGTCATGCCAAGCATGTCAAATCTCATCTTGTACTCGTTCTCCCCTTCTTTTATCTCACATGGAGTCCTTCCTTACAGCTAAACCTTCGTGTCTCGCTGGGCAATGGCGATGGCCATGTCCCCATGTAAGCGAATGGTTCCTCCGTCATCTTCTCAATTGTCTCCATCATCTGCTGCACTATTCTTGCCATAGGAAACTTGTCCCATTACCCTGAAAATTGATTGAAAATAAATAACATATCAACTAATAAGTTCACTTTTTCTTTTCCTTTTGTATGTAAAATTCAAGATTCATGAAAAGATTAGATGCAACGATGATGTTAAATAACTACCTGTTGGTTGAACAAAAATTTATCACAAGCATAATGATGCTTGTACGCCCCTTATAAGTTAAATCTAAAATCCAGAGTGCATGCTTGTTTCGTGTATGTGCGTTTGTATGTATAATTAGTTTTATTTAACTCACACTGAAAGAAAATAGAAATTTTGTGTTTGGCAAGCTAGAAAGCAAAAGAAAGTGAAAGAAAATTTATAGGAGGATTTATAAAATGGAAACTTGTAGAAGATTACAATTATGATTGAATCTTCTTAATCTCATTATGAAAAATGATTACAGTTACATTTATATAGTAAGTTGCTAAATTAGTTACATATTATGTTTTCTAATTATAAACACATGTGTTTAATCTGTAAAACAAAATAAGCCTGGTAACTAATTTTGGCCAACTCAGCAGTTTGATGAGCTAATTCTCTGTTGTTGTCACACATTATTAACATGCTCTGTAGTGCATATAATAGCTGAATCACTAACACCCTCTCTCAAGCGAAAATGTTCAGGATGGATATTCAGCTTACTGCGTAGGTAACTGAATTTTTTAAATGTGAGAGCCTTGGTCAATACATCTGCTGTTTGGTCCTCACTTAGCACATAACACACCTCTATTTACTTAGCTGCAACCTTATCTCGGATAAAATGAATATCAAGCTCAACATATTTAGTTTTGGCATGATAAACAGGATTATATGCCAAGGCCATGGCGCCTTGATTGTCACACTACATGATTGGATTTGTACTTAGCTGTGTGTATAGCTCACTGAGTAAAGATTGTATCCAGATGATCTCTAAAGTTGCATAAGCTAAAGCTCGATATTCAGCCTCTGTTCTGAATCGTGAAACTACTCCTCGCTTCTTGGAAGACCATGAGACCAGATTTGCACCCAGATAAACTGCAAAACCAGTAACTGACTTCCTGTCATCCTTATCACAAGCCCAATTTAAATCTGTAAAACAATGTATCTGCATAGCTCCTTTGTTATAAAACTGAAGCCCAAAATGCAGAGTAACTTTCAAGTACTTTAACAGTCGTTTACAAGCTTCCCATTGTTAAGTTCTTCGGTTACACAGAAATTGACTTAGTTTATTAGCAGAAAAGGCAATTTCTAACCTAAGTCAATTTCTGGTCTGGTAAGAGTAACATAATGTAAAGCACCGATGACACTTCTGTACTGTGAAACATTACTGATTACATCTCCTGAATCTTTTGTAAAGTAATTATTAGTTGACATAGGAGTGGCCAATAGGTGGTGGTGCAGGAAGTTGCTAAAGATACTTGAAATTGAGTCAAAAAATAGTCAAGACTCAGTGACTCTAAGATAGAAGAAGTTTGAATAAAATTATGAGAAGGAGATAAGGAACAACTTTCTGTTATGGAGGAGAAATCTAATCCAGAAACATAAGGAAAAGAGTTTTCATAAAAAAAACAACATTATTAGAAATATAAATTTTTCCTGATGAATGTAGACATTGATAGCCCGATGTGAGCTATAACCAATGAATATGCATCTGCCTATTCTAAAATCAAATTTTTGTTTATTGTATGGTCTAAGAACTGGAAAGCAAGCACAACCAAAGATTTTTAAGAGCAAATAATCTGGCTTATGATTGAAAAGCTTTTGAAAAGGGGAAATGTTGTTTAACACAGGAGTAGGAAGTTTGTTAATCAAATAAACAGTAGTATGGAATGCATTCCACCAGAATTTTAGAGGTATGTTTGCTTGTGTGTCAACTATATGTCTGTGTTTCCTCTCAATTTTTCCATTTTGATGATGGATATGAGGGCAAGGATTTTGGAAATGAACCCCTGAAGCAGTGAATAATGAAGAAAAAGTTCTGAACTCTCCCGCTCCCCGCCCCCCCCCCCAAC
This sequence comes from Murraya koenigii, assembly GCA_025617385.1. Lineage (NCBI taxonomy): Eukaryota > Viridiplantae > Streptophyta > Magnoliopsida > Sapindales > Rutaceae > Murraya > Murraya koenigii. The sequence continues at coordinate 21,370,796 of CM046813.1, read as the reverse complement.
CCAATCAATTTCGACTGTTTTTACCTTTGGCTGCAAATGATTTTCAATGAATTGTTTGAAAGTGGTGAAAACTTCAAGAGCATCAGATTTTGCACTTAAAGGAAATATCCAAGTGAATCTACTACAGTCATCTAAAAAGAAGAGACAGTAAGTGTATCTATAACTTATGTATTTTTTTTTATTGTGTATGCTATTATTTAAAAAAAAGGGGGTATATTTGACATTTTGTATGTATAAGGAGATGGGAAATGGGGGGAAACACAGATGAGCAATACCGAGGGAGAGGGAGAGAGCTAACCCGACCCGACCCAACTTGACCCGAAACCCGAATTTTTAACCCAGTCATAACTCTCTTTTCTGACCACCTCACCAGTCGAGCAAGGTGTCAAGCGGAAGCTTGTGAACCGGCGGTCAACCTTCACACGTCCTTGCTACACAAAACTACGCGGAACGTCGCCGACGAATCTTGAAACTTTGCGGGTTTTTCACGTGCGAGCGCTGCCGATTCTATCCGTCTTTGGCCATGCCACCGGTTGAAAAAGTTTCCCTACCTCACCATCTTCCTTTCCCAACAAGCCACCGCCACCAAGGAGGAAGAAGAGCCGCGGTTGAGAAGGCTCGATCCGGTGCCACCGCCGCGCGTCGGAGCTCACCACCACCACCTTTGGACTCAGGGCAGTCAGTAAGAGCTCTTCCGACCATCCCGACAGCCGTTGGTTATCGTTGACTTCCATTGACCTGTGAAGGGTATTTTGGTAATTTTATAATTCAGCATAATTTCATAATTCAGCATAATTTCATAATTTTTGAATGTTCGGGGTGCTTAATTAATTCCAGAAATTTAATAGTTTGTTCATTTACGAATTTGAGAGTTGTTGACAAGTATAATTTCATATTTTATTAGTAAATTACGAATACCGGGTTAATATGGTAAGCTGAGAGACTTGAGAGTTGAAATGTCTGGACGAATATTTATTTTAAGTTTTATTTTTATGACGTTAGTTTGAATTATAAATATGGGAAGTAATTATATCATTTATTTGACATAGGAGGATCTGCGGGCGAAAATCTACCTGCGGACTTAGACGATAGCCGAGTCTGAGCTTTATCACTGTGTGTGGAATATATTAAACGTATTTGTGTACGTTATTTTTATATAGTAAACTTTGTTCGTGAAATAAGTATTTTAATTGTTTTCATTTAATGGTTCTCCGAAACAAATGTTTTATACGTATGAATACTTTGTTAAATTATAAATATATATTCATTTATGTTCCATATCAACTTTGAATTTGTAAAAGAGATGATTGATTTTGAGTATGAATTAAAGTGTATATGATTGATTTTGAGCATGATTTAAAGTGTATATATGTTGATTTTGAGCATGATTTAAAGTGTATATATTGATTTTGAGCATGATTTAAAGTTTAAAGCAAATACCCATTCCCTCCAGAAATCAGAGATGAGATATGAGATACAAATATTATAAGATGAGATAAGATGAGATAGTAGCCCTTTGGGGCCTGTCTGAACACACATAAAGGTTTTGGGCCGTGTGTTTGGGCGCTTTCGCCCTTTGGGGGCATATGCATGCAAACAGATATTGAGATATAATGAGATTTAAAACCAGGTGGTCCAGACACGATGTCGCCAGATAGCGCATCATTGTACGTCCGTTGAGATCCGGATATGAATTATGATTATAAGTATTAGATGGCACGTCCCCGTCTATCCATGTAACCTCAGGGCATGATGGTACCCGATAGTACATCATTGCCCGTCCGTTGAGGTCTAAATATGACGAGATTATTCCCCGAGTATTTGTTTAAGGCTAGTTGTATTATTTAGTATTTGATATTTCAATATGAGATGCTTTTCTTGATTTCGTAGTAGTATCAATTATATTTATGTTCAGTATATGATTGAAATGAAATGAATTTTTACATTAAAATAATTAATTGAGAAAAATTATCTATAAAGCAATGCATTTATTTTTGTAAGTATTTTATATTTCAAAAACTATTATCCACTCACTAAGCTCACTAAGTTTTATACTCATTCTATTTTATTATATTCCCCCCCCCCTTCCCCCCCAGGAGATTACAGGTAAAACTGTTGACCCAGCAACTGTACATACTTGAGATTTCTTTTTGGCCACGTGAGAGTGTCAGAGGATACAGATAATTTTTTGGATAATGTTCTTTTGATACTCTGAAACTGTTTTGAGTGTACTATTGGATATTTTACTGAATGAGTGTGATGCGTATTAAATTATTTTGGAAATGCTTGTGTTATAATTGCAAGTTTGGAATGTTATATGTTTAGGGGAGGTTCTGCCGAAATTTTCGATAGAATTCTCATTAATAAAATTTTTAATAGTTGAGTTTAGCTGCTTGAGATAGGCTCATCTTTGGGAATGGGGTGGGTCGTTTCAGTATCCCGTATGAAAGAAACATGAGAGGGACCCCAAAGATCTACATAAAGCAGTTGCAAGGGTTTTAATGTTTTTGTAACATCAGAATTAAAATGTTGCAAATGATTTTTCCCAAATTTACAGGCATTGCAAAAATTCGAATGATCAACTTTATTAAAACTAGAAAAGTCATTGCAAGCTTTAAGTACAATTTTTAGAGTAAATACAGCAGGATGCGCAAGTCTTATGTGGAGAAGATTTACTTCAACTAATTGCATTGACATAGCAGATAAGCATGACTTTTTATTGAGTTTGGAGAAACTGAGAGTATTGGACTTTCCAGAAGGAAAACACAACATAAAGCAAAGAGTGATTCAGGCTTATTTGAGAAAGACCACTGAGAAAGAATGATGGAACTGCAACAGAGTCAGAGGAAAGGTTCTGGACTCTATACAAGCCACCTTTAGCAACAGCTTTAAGCAAAACAGTCCTTGCGTCCCTGGCCTAAATAAAACAAAACTTGCCAAGGAATTCAATAGTGACAAGATTGTCAGTTAAAAGTTTAGAAATGCTAAGCAAGTTTTTAGTAATATGAGGTACATGAAGAACCTGATTTAACAATAAAGGCTTAGAAGTAAAGGTGTCAAGCAAAACCGATCCAATGTCATTTATGTGGAATGAATGACCATTACCAACAAATAACTTTTCACTACCAGGATAAGCTTGACCATTACTATTGCGCTTGTGTACATGTTTCTTGAAATTTAATCAGGTAAAAAGAAAAATATTCTGCAAGTGTGTTTTTCTTTGTTTTTGACAAATTACATGTTTACAGTGCCGGAACTGCTTGAGCATTGACTAGTTACGTTAATCCCACAATCGAAAAAGAATTTGTCTTACCCTTTTTAATTTAAATCAAATATGACCATTGGCCACTAACACCAATTCCACGAAATGGAAAGAATTGATCTTAGCCGATATCTTTTAGTGCATTAATTCAATTCAATACGTTGTGTGTTGGCGGTTGCGTCGTTAAAATTATAAGCAAGTATTTACTAAGACATTGCTACGTGCGAGTGCTGTTTTGTTTGTCATAGACGTTCGTATCTTTTAAAATATCAATTTTAAAATTAGTACTTCTAAAACACAACTCATTTAATCAAATAGAATTCAAGGCATGCTATTATATATTTGATACTTTAACCTCAATTATTGTAGTAGAATTTCCCATAATATATCCCTGAGATAAACTAAAACTAATAACTATTAAGTAAAATATAAGTATCACACATAATAACCAAAAGATAAATATATGCAATTTAAAAATTTAGTTATGAAATTGTTTTGAGAGATCGTATCTCACTAAAGAAACCGTTGTCTTTTGCTACTGTCAGCCTCCCCTCATTCTGTCATGTAAATTAACAATCGCTTATTGTTACATGTAGTTCATAGAGCTCGTTATGGTATTTGTAAAGAAAATGAAAAGCACGTGTGGTGCCTATAAAGGAAAACACATGGTGTGCGGTACTTTTCTTATACCACAACGTCAGATAGATTATAATTTATGCAAATTAATTTGAAATTCATTTCTCATTGCACATAAAATTAACTAGAAGATTTACCATTCAATTTGAACGCCGTTGGGAATCGTTAATTGAAATTAGGGGCCATTGATGCTTCCGCTTTTAATATTTATATGTGTGTGTATATATATATATATATATATATATATATATATATTAAAGATTTGACTGTTGATATGTTGTGACTGAAGATTTGAATTTTGAAGCCCTAAATATAGTGAAGGAGGGCTGGAAAATAGGCTTAGGGCATGGTATTGAATTGTTATATATTTTAAGTTATCATTGTTGTAGAAAGAAAAGTTGTAATTCTAAAATAAAAGTTAATAGTATATAGTAAATATAATTTTTAAGTAATAATTTTTTAAAATTAGTAATATAATATATTTTTTATCATACAAATGTAAAATTAAATTAACTTATTTTCCAAACTACAACAGTTAGTGTTTACTAAATATTTTAATATTCTAACTTTTAAATTATAACTATCCAAACTCAATACAATGACGTAATTGAATTTCTAAACTTTAATAGAATCTTCCATTTTTTTTTTGAATGTGCCACCATAGTTATGGGTGATTCACTTTACATGCATAAATAATATTTAAATTTTATTTTGAAGGCTCGAAATTTTTTTTCTTTAATAATAACCTTTCACTTTTTAATTTGATATGATATAAAGGAATCATATTATAAAAAATAGATAGGATACTCAGAATAAAATTTTATGACATATTATAGAGCATTACTAAAACTAACTAGATAAATAAATAAAAACTACAATTTTATTATTTAAGTAAAAAAGTTTTAGTATTAATATATTTTTACAATTAAAGTTTGTCAATATATATTTACAATCAAGATTTTAATCTAAATCAATATATATTTACCCAAATTTCATTATTATTATTATTTTATTTTATTTTAAAGGGAGGGGTGGGCAAGCCCAAAGAGTTTTTTACCCCCTCCCCACCTCCAAGACTCGAACCCGGGTCGCTACGAATCTAGAACCGACTATGGCAGCCAACCCGACTACGGCCTTGGGGGCATTATTATTATTTATTTTGGTTGATTTTTATTACTATGCCTAATGTCACGGACCACAATCGTGATGTCTAATTAAGTGCTGGTACACTAGTATTGACTATAATTGTGTTGATTTTGGGAGATGTTCTTCAAGGTGTTCATGTGAGGAATATAGTGGAGTTAGACTCACTGGAGTTCAAGCAGGCCGATCCGGTTGAGTTTGAGGAACTTGTCGCTACTCAAAATCTTAATATTGAAGAGAAAACTAGGCCAATCCTACACACATTAGTTAAGAACTAAAATCGTTCTTCTAATGATATAAGGCAAAGCAAAACCAAATGATATTTGTACCACTTCCACTAAATTTACTGACGTAGTATGGGATATCTGGAGTGCCACAGTTGGTCGTATCCTCTCATCCCATGGCACTAAGCTATTAAATAAGGTATTTGAAGATACCGTAATTGAACACGTAATCCACGGAAATACATTCATTGGAGGCCAATTACAAGAGAGATATACAATCCCAAAATTATGCTAATAATTTAGTAGAATTTTTAATTTTATTCAGACAGCCAAAAGCCACCAGAATATCAGCCCTGACTTCACGCTTCAGAAACCATGGGCATTTCAGTCAAAATAATTAATTTCGTTGGGTATATAAACATGCATGCACTGGAAGAGAAAGAAACTGCGATGCCCATTTGATTTCATTCTACGCACTTGCACCATCTTCGTTAGAGGGTAGAGAACTAGAGAGAAAAATATCTAAGCGGAGAGATGATGGACAATTTCACCCCGCAAGTCCTCTTGCTCTCATTCATTGTCTCCATAATCATCACTCTCCTATACTGGAAGTTACTGTCACGGTCACGGTCACAGTCAGCCACTACCCCACCGTCAGCGCCAAACAAATATCCCATAATCGGTCACCTTCATCTCCTCACAGACATGCCACATCATGCCCTCTCTAAACTCGCTAACAAACTGGGTCCAATTTTTTGCCTCCAACTCGGCCAAGTCCCAACCGTTGTGATCTCCTCATCGGAACTCGCCAAACTTGTTCTCAAAACCCATGACCAAGCCTTCGCCAGCCGCCCGCAACTGATCGCCTTTCATTACATCGCGTTCGGATGTACTGACATCGCCTTCGCCCCTTACGGGCCATACTGGCGCCAAGTTCGTAAAATATGCGTCACTGAGTTACTGAGCTCGAAACGAGTCAGCTCGTTCCAGGTCGTTCGAGATGAGGAAGTGCGACGTCTGTTAACGTCGGTGAAAAGCCATTGTGGGTCAGAGACAGACATGAGCAAGCTGTTTTTCACGTTAGCTAATGATATATTGTGCCTTGCAGCTTTCGGGATGAGTTACGTGAACGTGGAAGGAAAAGGAGCAATAACTTGGTTAGTCTTTTACAGAGACTCAAGAGTTGGCCGCTGGGTTTTGTATTGGGGATTTTTTCCCCAAGTGGGGTTGGCTCAACTCCCTCAGTGGCTACACGCGAAGGCTGATGAAGAATAAGCAAGACATGAAAGTTGCTATTGATGAGATTATCAGTGAGCATCTCTGCAGGAAGCAGGCAACAGATTATTCAGCTTCATCATCAATGGATGGCGATGGCGATGGTGATTTTCTTGATGTTCTGCTTAGCGTGCAGCAACGACATGACTTGGAGGTGCCCATGACTGATGATAATCTCAGGGCTCTTATTGTGGTATGTAGATCTATGAACAGTATACTTTACTACCACTACTACTTCTTTCTTAATTATGTCACCCCGAGTTTCAACCAACTGAGTGAGTCTCTCCTAGTTAAGTGAGTGAGTGAATTTGGCAAAAATGTGTTTCCAGTTAATTTGCCCATAACAATATTCAATTGAATTATTACAACGGCAGTAGTTGAGGTGTTATCATGTTTTTATTGCGTTCTCCTATCAGTATCAGTTATTAATACAAGTTATTTACAACGTCAGATGTCTAGTTCTCCTGCTCTGACTCACAATTTAGTATAGTACACGTGTATGTTGAGAAAGAGAGAAAGTCAACAATACCTTAAAACTAATATAATGAATTAATACATAAATGACATATATAATTTAAGCTAATATAACTATTACTTATACGATAATATTTTAAAATAAGTACACATATTATAGTATTATTTGTTTATATGATTAAGATGATATCTTTGATATATTTTAAAATTTTTTCGATAAAGTTGGCGTCCCCTTCCTATTTTGTTTAAAATGATCATTGAAACCAAAGGATTTTTAAACGTCTGACTTAAGATCTCTCATCGTTATCATGTTCAAGCCTGACCATTGAAAAATATTGTGACCTTGATTTTTTTTCTTGATTGTATTCTCACTTAAAAGTACTTAGCAATTTAATTAGGAGGCATTTAATATTTTATTTATAGTCGATAATAACATTTAACAAGCTTGATAGTTTCTCCATTTGCACTAAGTTTGCCTACATGCCCAAATCCCATCTCCAAGACCCCTTTGCTTACCATGCATAAAACAAAAAAATGTAATTATATAAGAATAGGACTTAAGTGATGTGTTTTCAAAACTATGGTCTTTGATTTTCTTTTGTATAAAAGACTAGGGCTCATAAAATCACTGAATAAAATCCTAAGTTGTATTTTGCATTTTTTGTGGTCGTGGATTATCACGTGGGAATGAAGAGAAATACTAAAATACATCAAAGGTATCACGTCAATCATATATTAAGTAAATTATGTTATAATATATGTGTATTTATTTTTAAAAAAATTATTTAAGTGATAATTATATTAAATTCAAAAACACATGTTATACATGTATTAGTTGGCGGTTGTATTACTTTTAATATATTCTAAAATTTCTAAAAAATGAGATATTGCCATCGAGCGAGCACTCGGTGATTTGTTTGTTTTGTTAACATTGCATACAAAAATTATATCATTTTTATGATAAATCTTTCAATCTTTCATAAAAAATAAACAAATGTGAAGTCCACATGCAGTGTAATTTCCTCTTGTTTATGCTGCGGTACAGGACATGTTTGTGGCGGGAACTGACACCACAGCATCAACAATTGAGTGGACAATGACGGAGCTTGCCAGACACCCAAGAGTGATGAAAAAAGCACAAGATGAAGTTCGAAGAGTTGCTTCCGGCTGTGGAGAAGTTAACGGGAGCCATATCCAGCAGCTCCATTACATGAAAGCCGTGATTAAAGAGACAATGAGACTACACCCATCAGTCCCTTTACTAATTCCCAGAGAATCCATGGAGAAATGTGTGCTCAAAGGCTATGAAATACCAGCTAAAACTCGAATCGTAATCAACAGCTATGCCATTAGCAGTGACCCCATGACCTGGGAAAATCCCCTCGCGTACATTCCTGAGAGATTTGAGGAGAATGACATAGATTTTAAGGATCCAAAATTCAGGTTTCTACCGTTTGGCGGAGGAAGAAGAGTTTGCCCCGGCTATAGTTTTGCAATGGCAATTGTAGAAACTGCACTGGCGCGACTTCTGTATCATTTTGATTGGGCATTGCCTCCAGGAGTTGGGGCTGATGATGTGGATCTTCATGAGATTTTTGGGCTTGCTACCAGGAAAAAATCTCCTCTGCTGCTTCTCCCAATAGCGAACAAGGATCATGAACTCCAGTGAAATGATGACTAAATGAGTTTCTGAAGCCCCGAGTATGTGTGTGTTTTGAATTTGTTGTTCCAATACTAAATCTTCTTTGAAAGAAGATAAAATAAACATGTATTTTTATTTTCTGATCAAAGCAGGCTGAATTTCCATTTAGATGTTATACATATAACATAAATTTCGTTCCACAAACAAAATCTAGTAATCTACAAACCAAACCGCGTAATCACTGTGTTTGTGTCCACCGCTTCTGTCTCTGTACAATTATTGATGATCAGAACGCTTCTCAATAGGCTTCTTGAACTTCATCCTTCATAGAAACTATTGCTTTTAAATTAAGAAATGATGATAAAGGCAGCTGATTCTATTTTGATTTTTGCAAGTATAACCAAGAAAACGAGATACATACAACTTACTTGGCCGTTCCCTTGGAATTTTCCTCAGACTCCCCAGCTGACGTTAAATTTAGTGTCGTTATCTTCCCAAAAGATTCTTTTGCATCACCAAAGAAGTTTTTCACTTTATCAAGAACAGCTTTTAGCTTGTCCGGAGTTGGAAGCTGAAAATTGAATTAAGAGTACAAGGATATTACTCATTATAGACCAGAGTTTTCAACCTAAATATATGACTTTTCTGGGAAAAATATCCATAAACCATCGAAGGCGCAGCCCATACATTGCCATTTTCCTGCGTAATTGGCGTAGAAGTTCACCTTGGTTCATATACAAAGCTTTGATGGCAAGAAGTAAATCCATGTGAAATGTAAAATACTAACAAGGTACGGGAGCATTACAACAAGCTTGTATCCATATCTGAACTCAGTAGCCTATCGCAACACACGAAATTGCTTGACTGCAGTCTTCTGTATCTCCTTCTCATCCTAATCGAAATAGAAGAAAGCATGAAGATAAACAGCAACTAAGCATAAGGGAACTTAAAGTGAGAGCTCTATGCTCTCAATCCAATAGGAATGAAGATGGAATACTGCTCTAAGAATTAAAGTTGATCTAATAATCTCAACCAGTACCCGTCCCTGACGTGGATCTTCAGGCCATCAGCAAAAATTCATCACATGCATCATGATGCTTCTGCGCCCCTTATATCTACAATCTGGAGTGCATGCATGTTCCATGTATGTGCTTTTGTATGTACGATTAATTTTATACAACGCACCCTATCACTATTGCGCTTGCGTACAAAAAATGTTCTGCAGGTGTTTATTTATTTATTTTTTTTTTGAAAATTACATGTTTATGGTGCCGGTCTGTCGTGGCCATATACAACTTCCAAAATTCAGAAGACACAGCTGGTGATGTAGCATCATCCATATTCTCTCTTTTGTTTTATTTGGGCTGTATTTAAATTTTTGAGGTGGTGTTTGATACAATATATATATATATATTAAAAACAAATGATTAAAAGCACATTATAATTGACATAGGCCACCATCTTTTACATATTATAATATGCTTGCTATAAAAGGATAAACGGGCTGGGGAGTCATTTCAATAAACTAGCTCTCTCTACTTACTAAGTTAATTAATTGATCATAATGAGAAAATTCTACGTCATTGCATTCTGTGCTCTGATTATGATTTTGCTGCTCGGATTGGATACATGCTCATCGACGAGTTCACATCGATTACTCAAAGGTGAAGTATGACTAATTAAACTCATGTTTTTGTTCATTTATTTGGAAATGATTCTCCTCATAGATAATTTAAATTTTGATTGATCAAATATATATCGAGGCAATGGTTACACCAATTGCACTATGATTTCACAAAAAGAAAAATCTTATTCTCTTTACAATTTTGCCACATAAATTTTTGTAACATTTTACATATACTAAAAGTATGTTCGCTTATGACAGGTTTGGAAATGAAGGAAGAGAAAGATTTTTTCATGAAGAGTAACAAATATAAGCAGCAATCATTCGACATGTTTTTGGCTGCGGGAAGAGATATTTTTACACCTACTCCGTCTCCTCATTCATCTCCTGTGGCACGGCCTTAGAGGATATACACGACCCTTTATTCTTGTGATCATTTGTATAAAACAAGAATTAGGAAATTTTTCTTAATATCCTCTAAGAGTGCCTTTGGTTTAACATTTAAGGATAATCTACCAAATTTAGAGATTTGATTTCTCCGAATACTTATGACTTTGTCTGAGTAATTAAAAAGTTGAAGGCAATTTGGAAGAAAAGCATGCAAAAGCGTGATCTCAAATAAATGGATGGTTTGAACTCTTACTATAGAGTTTTGTTACAAGCTGTTTGGTTGGAGAGAAAATGAAAGGAAAATGTAAAGGAACAATCTAGAGGAAGGAATCTGCAATCTTATTAAAATTGAATCTCAACTCACAAATGATTCAATACAGCTGTATTTATATACACTTAGCTATTTTAACAAATTCTGTTATAATAACTGAATCTAAGCTAATAACAAATTACAAAATACCAGCTGTCATATAGTTACGCCGAAACTTCTTAGCTACACGTGACATTATAAGTTGGTTACTCATACTCTTCCATCTCATGCACACACAAATCATCACTGCTTGATCGGCATCAATACTTGGTCAGTAGTTGAACTGAGCAAATCAATGTTACCGAATCAGCTACTGAAGATACTGAGCTACTGCTGAGCACAATCCTTAAAAAGTTATTTGAGCTAGCATTGAAGCTTTGAAAATTAGCTTGTCGTGCTTGTTGATCTTTTACCAATTGTATTTAACTTCTGAAGCCTAGGTGGGACTAATCAACATATTTGTATTTCAATGCTTAAGGATATTTTTAATTAATTAGCTCGTTAATTTAAGTTGAATCGAGCGCTGGAAGTTGTTTAATGGGCATCAAACTGGGTTCCTCACCTTCAAAGATGGCCTTTGCAGTCTTTAGAATTAGGGGTAATAAGTTTTTCAATGTTAGTTTGTATAGAATTTAAACATTGATTATAATTATAACAAGAAATTGATCAAAACCTTCCTATTATTTGTCCAAATTAATTATTTCTCTATCAAATTTAAAAAATCATTAAGACTTTCCTGTCAATTATACAACTAATGATTAAAATAATTATTTCTTAACTATTGGCAGTTATGTCAACAGTCATCATTAAAAATTCTTAATCATTCAAGGTAAAAATATAAGAAAAGAAAAGAAAAAGCTCAAAGTTAACATAATTTTTAAAGGTTTTTTGATGAATTTTGAAACATAAAAGCAAAAAAAGTTAATAGGTGTAAGTTTCATTTGACTTCTAGTACTTATAACATCTCTAAATGGATTCCAAATGTTCCTGATTCCAAAGAAGATCCCCAAGGGTGAGGAACATTCAATTCATGTTAAACACAAGTGTCGACTAATTCATTTAATAAAATCTTTTTAGTGAAAATAAGAAGATGTGATTCGACAGTTCACATGAGTGTGGAGTGAATTATTTAGACACTACACTATAATTAAATTTAACAAAATTGCCAAATGTTAAACCACTTCTCTTTTGATAATATAGACATCATTGAAGATTATTATTTTTTTCTAAATATTTTAAAGTAGAACAATCTAGCTCTAGGTTCAAATATCCAGATTGCTTCATTAAATAACTCACATAAGAGATTTAGATAATCTATCAACATATTTTCAATCATTGTCTATGTGAATAGCCGGCCATTGTTAGACTATCAAAATAATATTTTATTTGTTTTTCTTTCAATAACTACATGGTTTTAGAAGATTGTATATATATATATAGAAAATGGACGGAGAAAACCACAAAATTTTACCTAGTGATTATCTTCAGACGCACATAATAGCACGCGTTAAAAGCATATTCTTAGCAAAAAAACATATACTTGTGGCACATGCATGTATTTGTACTTCTTATAAATTTGTCTAATGACCAATTTTGAGAGTGAAGCTGCAAATTTGACAGAAAAATTACTTACAATTGGAAGGTTGCAATTATATTAAGAATTCTAATATTTAACTCTTAACCCGAGTCCTAACTCTTAATTAATATTTAAACATTAAAAGCTAACCTGATCGATGATGTGCCAATTACAATAAGATGTCAACATTAACATTTATAATTTTTTTTTTTTAAGTAGACAAAGCTCAAATTAACATTTTAGCCCCTACCTATCCCAAAATTTGAACTGACTAGTAAGCCAAACAAAGCTAACTGAAAAGCAATCAGTCAGCCCTTACTTATGTTGATCTCATTCATATCCTCCAGAATGTTCTTGCTCACTTGCTGAGTCAACTTAAATGTCGCTACACATTTCCCAGTCACTCGAGGTCATCATCTGATTGATGATGATCTACTCATTCAAGAATTAGGTCGAACATCAGATTCATTTCAACAAATCGTTTGTTCTGTCTAACATTTCTCCGTCTGCTTTCAATACTTTGTGAGTTGAAGAATCTTGTTCAGTTGAATCTCAATCAGAATAAATTCGATGGTCATCTCTCTCAATGTCTCAACAACTTTACTTACCTTCGAGTTCTTGATCTCTCGTCCAACCAGTTATGTGGGAATTTACCAATATCTGTCATTGCTAATCTCACATCCCTCGAATATCTATCTCTATTTGATAACAATTTCCAAGGATCCTCCTCCTCAAGTGCATTGGCTAACCGTTTAAGACTTGGGGTTTTCCAACTTTCAACAATAGATGGTACATTATAAGTCGAAAGTGAAAGCATTCCATGGCTACCTACATTTCAGTTGAAAGTACTCAATTTACAAAATTGCAACTTAAGAGGAACAATTCC
>CM046813.1:21319169-21357254 GCA_025617385.1 Murraya koenigii | reverse complement strand
ATGACCAACGACTCATTGACCCCTCTCATAATAATTGGGTTGGTGGATTCCCTAATTGGTTGCTACGGAATAACACAAAATTGTAAATCCTATTTCTGTTCAACAACTTCCTAACAGGAGTCCTTCAATTGCCCAACTACAGATATGATTTACTTCAGATGGTTATTTAAAACATCGGTTTCACGGGTCAGCTCCTGAAGAATTCGGGTATAATTCTTCCAAAATTGGTGCATTTGGACATGTCACAAAATAGTTTTGAAGGCAGTACTCCTTCTCTGGGTCGCATGGAAATGCTCCAGTTTTGGGATTTGTCTTCTAATAAGTTTTCGGAAAAATTACCAAAAATTTTTCTCACAATGGGGTTCATGAACCTGTCACATAACTATTTTGATGGGCAAATTTTTCCCAAATACATGAACTTGACCAAACTGACATGGTCATATTTGAATGACAATCAGTTTACTGAGTGGCTTGAATAGGGATTGCGGAATGCTTCTTCATTATATATCCTGGATATATCCAACAACATGTTATCTAGTCAATTTTTTTACTAGATCGGTATCTTTTCAAATTTAGATGTTCTTTTAATGTCAAGAAATTATTTTGAAGGTGATGTTTCTGTTCAACTGAACAACCTTCAAGTTGTTAAAATTCTTGACATCTCCAAATGGTTCAGTTCTCTGAATGGTTCAATTCCGAATGCATTGTTCCAGAGCTCCCAATTAATGACACTTGATTTAAGGGATAATGAATTTTCAGGAAATATTCCACATTTGACCAATGAGCATCCGAATTTACGAGCTCCTCTTTTGAGAGGAAACAATCTGCACGGTAATATTCCTGAGCAATTATACCATTTAAGGAAACTAGCTATTTTAGATATTTCCTATATGGGTCAATACCTTCATGCTTCACCAATATATCGCCATGGATGGAAGAGGGTGATCCTTTTACTGGATTTGTACTTTATTATTCATTACTTGTACCATTTCCTGCAATTGGCCGTTATTATAATTCTAGTCTTAACTTGATGCTGCCACAAGAAGATTTTCGAGAGTCGAGTAAACAGATAGAAGTACAATTCATGGCCAAGAATACATATGAATCTTACAAGGGTGATGCTCTTGAGTATATGACAGGTCTGGATTTTTCAAGAAACGAATTAACTGGGGATATCCCCTCAGAAATTGGACAACTTCGAGAAGGCCATGCTCTGAATTTGTCTCATAATTTCTTATCAGGATCCATACCGAGGAGCTTTTCTAATTTGGAAATTATAGAGAGCATGGACCTCTCATATAAAAAATTAAATGGTCAAATTCCTCGAGTTAGGTGAGCTTAGTTTTTTAGCCGTCTTCAATGTTTCATGCAACAACGTGTCGGGGCCAACCCCTGATACATGGCAGTTTGCGAACTTTGATGAAAACAATTACATTGGAAATCCACATTTCTATGGTCCAGCAGTCCTGAAGAATTGCAGCATTGAGCTACACAACCAGCACGAGCACTTAAATTCATTAAGAATTGCTTATGAAAGCTAGCAGAGCATGAACCAGAGGCATCTTTACTAAGGATGAAAACTTGAATAATCATTACTGTTAAATGTGAACCAGAATTAGCTTTACATATCAAAAACGACAATGTCAGTTATAGCTATAAGCACTGGGATGATGTTGCAGCTGTTGAAAAATGACTTGTCGGAAGCTTACAAATTGTGTATGACAGTGATCCCATGTCAGACTATTTCATTAAGTGAAACATGTGCTGGGGTCAGATGATCTGTTGTGATACATTAAGCTGTAAAACGGCAACTCACATACGTCGTTTTTGGATTCACTTAAGTTATCACATGCAGTGCACATGGGAAGTCTGTTAAAGGTGGTTAAAGAAGCGGGTAATGGTTTCTGTGTTTCTTGCAACAAACCCAGAACATGAGAAGCTGATTGGTGAGCCAGCTTACAAGACGTTTCTAGCCTTATATATAAGCCTCCAGTGACTGTAACCTAATTCATTTGGTTCATTATAATCTCCTTTAAAAACTTGTAACTGGTTTCAGCATCAATGGAATTAATCATAGTCTTTCTTCTCAAGAGGATGTAGGCCCGTCAAAAGGCTGAACCTCTATAAATGTCTCGTCCTTGTTCTGATCTTCACATTCATTATTGTTTTCAGATTAGTTAGTTTTTTCATATTCACCAAGTGAACATAACAGAGGACAATATCAGTGTGTAGTAAGCTGTCTAGGGGTTACATTAGAGATTAACTCTGTTATAATCTCAACAATTACAATTACAAAAGTGAGCATATTTATACATAAACGACTGCATGTACAGCTAGCTAAAGGACAATGTTTGGAAATATCTAAAAAAATTGATCCACGAGTGTAGCAATCATTAGCCAATCACTGCAGTCCTTCACGAAAGCGCTATTGCTCTACATTCACGTACTTGCATTCTTGAGCACAACAGTTTTGCCAGCTCAGCAAGTCCAGCTCATTTCCTATATCAGCAAGCTGCATGTATGACTGACTTAGGTGGCATGCTAACGTGGCTTTAAGGCCAGCTGTTGACTCTCCACATGAGAGATCCCACATCGACAAAGCACGGGGTGAAACCTGGGCTATAAGGGGGGACAAGCCTTGAGTTGCTGGGAGGCCTTTTGGGGTAGTATGGGCTGCCTTGAGAACAAAACCGTGGGGGCTAAGTGCCCAAAGCGGAAAATATCCCAATGGACTTGGGCCGGGTCTTGATAGATGGTATCAAAGCCGAGCCTTGTCGCCTCTTGAATGGTGTGCACAGAGAGAACGTTGTGGCCCTAAGGGGGGTGGGTTGAGAAATCCAACATCGACCAAGCACGGGGGTGAAACCTAGGCTATAAGGGGGGGACAAGCCTTGAGTTGCTAGGAGGCCTGCCTTGAGTTGTTGGGAGGCCTTCTGGGGTAGTATAGGCTGCCCCGAGAACAAAACCGTGTGGGTTGAGTGCCCAAAGCAGACAATATCCCAATGGACTTGGGTCGGGTCTTGACACCACAGCAATTTCCTTAACACCAGCAACATTAGCCGAAGAAGATGAACTTGCAATTGATATGGTGTCATTCAATTGGAGTTTTTCTACATCATTTGTCATAATTTATTTTGGTGTTTTCAGCACTCCTTTTTTCTTTTTAACTCCTTTTGGTGTAAGCATTGGTTTTGTTTAGTTGATGCATATGTCTATTTCTTGTACTAGCTTATATTTTACCAGCACCAGCTTGGGCATGTAGAAAAGTAAGCACTAATTTTCAATAAACATGTGGCTAACATGTTTACCGCAATTAGCATGCAAAACTTTCAATTTGGTAGGTAGAGTTTGGTGAAGAAAATGGTGCCAAATTAGGTAGAGTTTGGTGAAGAAAATGGTGTCAAATTAGGTAGAGTTTGGTGAAGAAAATGGTGCCAAATTGTTGAATTTTTTATCAATTATTGAAAACTTTTGTTGCATGGTTGGTGAAGTTTTTCTTATAAATAGTAAGAGTTTACGCATTTCTAATGCATCCCAAACTTGAGAGAATTTGAGATAATTTCAAATTCAGAGAGAAATAATTCATTAGAGAATTATTGTGAAAGTGAGCAATTGGAAAGTGTAGACAATTGAGAGTTATTTTTCTTTCAAGTGTGTATGAGAGTACTGGCTGTATATGGGTTACGGGAAGTGAGTTTTCTTTACTCAAATATCGTATTATAAATAATTGTTAATAATACAATTATTTTCTCTTGCTCCCGTGGATGTAGGCATAATCACCGAACCACGTTAAATTCTTGTGTCATTTAATTTTATAATTATTTGGTGTGCTTGATTCCGTATTCCGCACACAACAAGTGGTATCAGAGCCGAAGGTTCGTACTTGGGGTATATGGAACTGTTCACGTATACTACACTATTCATAGGTACATACTATTTATATATTTGGTACTATTTAAAAATACAATACTGTTTATAGATATGGTAGAGATGACCATTTGTACTTGGGAGATAGTCTATTATAAGTAGTGTGTATTTATGTATGTCTAGGAAAATTCTGTCAACAAGAAGATAAGAGTGTAAGGAGTTTGAGTTTTAAGTGGGACCGTTGTGACCCCTCCACTCTCTTGGAAACTTTCTTGGTGCATATATTTACGTGAAATTAACATCATAAAGACTATTTTTCAAGTGTTAATAGTTTGTTGAGAAAATAGTAGAAGGTGAAACTTCCAGAATTAGGGAGAGATCTACCCAAACTATTTCAGGAGACACTACAAGTGGGAGGCGAGATGTATCACATCATCATGCAGCACCTGTTATTGGAGGCTAGAAGATCGATGTTGAAAACTTTGATGGGAAATTCAACTTTGGCATGTGGAAGCGTGAAGTTATGGATGCGTTTATTCAAATCGATCTTAATGTTATTATGAAAAATAAAAGAAACTTGTATGATGAAGAAACTTAGGATCGTATGAACGAAAAAGCTTGTAGTCAAATCAGATCTTGTTTGACCAAAGAGGTGAAATATCTAGTGAAAGATGAGGATTTTGCGAAAAGTCTTGAAAATTGTCTTCATGCAATGAGCCAAGTGTATGGTTTTCGAATGAAGCATGGGGTGTCAATGCATGATCATGTCTCAAGATTTGAAAAGTTACTTGCTGATTTAAAGAATCTTGATGAAGATATTAAGATGAAGTCAAGGCTATGATTCTGCTACACTTATTGCCAGAAGAGTACAGTTATTTTATGACTACCTTGATATATGGGAAAAGCGTGATCATGTTCAAAGATGTTTGTACAGCATTGACTAATTTGGAGATTCGAAATAATGACAAATATTCTGAAAGAGCATCATCTGAAGCTTTGGTAGCTAGAGAAAGAACGATGGAGAAAAAGAAGAAGCATGGTGGGAAGAATTCTCGGTCCAAATCGAGAAGCAAAAATATAGCTCGAGATGAGTGTGTCTTTTGTCATGAAAAGGGCCATTGGATGAAAGATTGTCCGAAGGCTCAAAAAAAGATGGGAAGAAACCAGTAGCAGCAAACATGGCATGGAAAGATGATGACTCTGATTATTCACTAAGTATTATGCCTACAGCATATATGGCTAGTACAAGTGAGTGGATACTTGATACCGGAGCAACCTATCATTTGTGTCCTATTAGGGAATGGTTTACAAATTTTCATAATTTGGAATCTAGATCAGTTGTGATGGGAAATAATCAATCTTGTCGAACAATGGGGATAGGAACAATTCGGCTCAAAATGTTCGATGGAATGATCAGAGAACTAAAAGAGGTTAAATATGTACTAGCTTTAAAGAAAAATATAATTTTTGTGAGAGCTCTGGATACTAAAGGCTACAAGGTTACCATTGAAAATGGTACAATAAAGTTCATATATAGAGCTATGGTGATTCTGGAAGGTGTCAGGCGCACAATTTGTACTATTTGAAGGGAGGTACTACTGATGAAGTTAATGTTGCTGAGACACATAATGACACTACCAAGCTATGGCATGTACGACTAGGACATGCTGGAGAGAAGTCTTTGCAAACTCTGATGAGGCATAGGCTTTTCAAAGGTACCAAAACCTATAAATTAAATTTCTGTGAGCATTGTGTAGTAGGAAAGAAAGCAATGGTCAAGTTTGATACCGCTAATCACGATACTCGTGAGATCCTTGAGTATGTTCATAGTGATGTATGGGGACCAACCAAGATTGCATCAATTGGTGGAAGGCATTATTTTGGTCACATTTTTTGATGATTTCTCTAGACGTGTGTGGGGTGTACACCATGCGAGCAAAGGATGAAATTCTAGAGATTTTCGTGAAATGGAAGAAACTGATGGAGACTCAAACTAGCAGAAAGATCAAAGTATTATGATCTGATAATGGGGGTGAATATACTTATAATCTATTCTTACAAGTATGCCAGAGTGAGGGTATAAAAAGATATTTTATGGTGAGACATACTCTGCAATAGAATGGTGTGGCTAAGCGTATGAATCATACTTTACTGAAGAAAGTACGGTGTATGTTATCTAATGCTGGTTTAGATAAAAAGTTTTAGGCTGAGGCTGTGAGCTACGCAAGTCACTTAATAAACCGGTTGCCTTCTGCTACAATTGGAGGTAAAACTCCTATGGAGATGTGGTTAGGAATGCACGCACAAGACTATGACTCCATTCGTGTGTTTGGGTGTCCAGCTTATTATCATGTAAAGAATGATAAGCTCGATTCTCGTGCAAGGAAAGCTGTCTTTATGGGATTCAAATGTGGAGTTAAAGGCTTCAAGCTTTAGGATCTCGAAGATAAAAAGTTTGTGAATAGCAGAGATATTACTTTTGATGAAGGTTCTATGTTGAAGGCTTTAAGTTCTCAGCAGGTGGAGAACAAGACCAGAGAGGTATTGTAGTGGGTGGAGTTTGGTGCAACTCCATATGTACCAGTTAGTTCTACAGAAAGGAGTTCAACTTTGGAAGTGATATTAAGAGTTGAAGAAGAGGTTATTTCTATTGATGTCCCAGAAGAGGAAGAAACAACTGAAGATGTAGATGATGAAAATAAGACTATAGCAATAAGGAGGCAAAAAGAGTGATAAAGAAACCTGGATGGCTTACAAAAGACATGGTGGTAGCCTATGCACTTCCAGTTATTGATGATGACATCCCCAACACTTTTGGTGAAGCATTACGCAGCAGTGAAACTAATCAGAGGAAGTTAGCCATGGAAGACGATATGAAATCTCTCCATCAAAACCAGACTTAGGAACTTGTGAAGTTACCTAAGGGGAAAACAACTATTGGCAATAAATGGATCTACACCAAGAAGCAAGATTCTCCAAATCAATCAACTCTTTGGTACAAGGCAAGGCTCGTGGCAAAAGGATATGCACAGAAGAAAGGTATTGACTATAATGAAGTATTCTCTCCAGTTGTAAAATATACTTCCATTCGTATCCTACTTGCCTTGGTAGCTGAATATGGGTTAGAGTTGGCCCAATTGGATGTTAAGATAGAGTTCTTACATAGAGATTTGGAGGAGGAAATCTATATGACTAAGCCTTACGGTTTCAAAGTTGCTGGAAAGGAGAGTCATGTGTGCAGATTGATTAAATCTTTGTACGGATTGAAACAGTCACCAAGGCAGTGGTACAAGAGATTTGATCAATTTATACAAGGGAAGAAATTCACTAAAAGTGAACACGATCACTGTATTTACTTTAGAAGACTACAAAATAGAGCTTTCATCTATTTGTTACTCTATGTCAACGATATGCTTATAGCTTCGAAGAATAGAGGTGAGATTGAGAAATTAAAGAAACAACTGGCTTCTGAGTTCGAGATGAAGGACTTGGGTGATGCACAGAGAATATTTGGGATGGAGATTCATAGAGATAAGAAGAATGAAAGCGTGTGGTTGACTCAAAAGTCTTATTTGAAGAAGGTGCTAGAAAGGTTCGGTATGGATGGCAAAACTAAACCGGTATGTACTCCTCTAGCTCCTCGTTTTAAATTAAACTCTTCTTCATATCCTTGCTCCAAAGAGGAGCACGACTATATGGCTCGGGTTCCATATACTAGTGCTGTGGGTAGTCTTATATATGCTATGGTATGGACAAGGCCCGATATATCTCAAAATGTGAGTATGGTTAGTCGATACATGCATAATCCAGGTAAAGACCATTGGCTTGCGGTTAAGTGGATTCTCTGATACCTGTATGGGATAGTTGATGTTGGGTTATTGTTTAAGAAGGATTGTGGTCAACAATGTATTGGGTATTGTGATTCTGATTTTTCTGGAGACCTAGACAAACAAAGATTAACAACCGGTTACGTATTCACATTGAGTGGAGGTCTGATCAGCTGGAAGTCAATTCTACAATCGACAATTACTCTGTCCAATACGGAAGCAGAGTACATGGCAGCAACTAGAGCTGTAAAAGAAGCTATCTGGTTGAAAGGTTTGTTAGGTGATTTGGGGTAATCCAAGAGAACATTAATGTTTTCTGTGATAACCAGAGTGCAATATTCCTTACGAAGAATCAAACATAGATGTGAAATATCATTATGTGAGAGAGATTATTGAGGGCGGTGATATGTTATTGAAAAAAAATTGATACTAAGAATAACCCATCAGATATGTTAACGAAGGTGATTTTTGTAATTAAGTTTCAATATTGCTTGAAACTAATTCAAATTCTTCGATGCGTTAAGTTTGATGAATTTTGAACTACGGTTGGCTTGATCCTAAATTTTGGGTACGTAGGCAGTCACAGATATGCAACCGTTTTAGGGATGATGGTTCATTAGTAGTCGGCTCAAAGTTGGATAAATTTTCACCGAGGTGGAGAATTATAGAAAAGTTAGCACTAATTTTCAATAAACATGTGGCTAACATGTTTACCACAATTAACATGCAAAACTTTCAATTTGGTAAGTAGAGTTTGGTAAAGAAAATTATGCCAATTTAGCTAGAGTTTGGTGAAGAAAATGGTGCCAAATTGTTGAATTTTTTTACCAATTATTGAAGACTTTTGTTGTATGGTTGGTGAAGTTTTATTATAAATAGCAAGAGCTTATTCATTTCTAATGCATCCCAAACTTGAGAGAATTTGACAAAGTTTCAAATTCAGAGAGAAATAATTCATTAGAGAATTATTGTGAGAGTGAGCAATTAGAGAGTGTGAGCAATTGAGAGTTATTTTTCTTTCAAGTGTGTATGAGAGTACTGGGTGTATTTGGGTGACGGGAAGTGAGTTTTCTTTACTCAAATATTGTACTATAAATAATTGTTAATAATACAATTATTTTCTCTTGCTCCCGTGGACGTAGGCATAATCGCCGTACCACGTTAAATTCTTGTGTCATTTAATTTTATAATTATTTGGTGTGCTTGATTCCGTATTCCGCACACACTAGGGCAATCATAAGCCGGACTGTTCTTTTCAATTTGTTTCTTTTCTTCAAAGCAAATACTTTATTGTAACCGATAAAAAGCTCTATTGTTTGGTCTCTTCCAATGAAAACAAGAGGTTTTGAGTGAAAAGGAAGAACTCGTAACTCATGAAGAGTCTAAGTTGCGGCCATTGACTTCTATGACTACATTTATCCAAATTCAAATACGTTGAAACTAAAAACTTCTATGCCTTTATTGATCGATATTTCAAAGAAAGTTGAATGCTGGTTCAACATGAGCTTAAATGAGGCTCTGTCTCCATTTCATTTGTATATTGTTATAGCAATTCTAGCTTCTATACTAAAATTATTTGATTAAAAAAAAAAACCTTCATTTTAAATATCCTATACATTTTTTTTTTCAAAATGGAAAAATCAAAATTTCATTTTTTGTCTGCATGATTAAAATATCCATCATAAAAATTTAGAAGTTTAATGTTAATTGCAATATGTTCGACATAATGCCTCAATTCGAGTATTCTTGAAGCTTCAAAATTTACTGCAAATGAGATGGCTTTCTCTTGACGATCAGATGAGGCTACAATCAAATGGTTGATACAAAAGCATCTAAAAGGTTTGTGCCAACAATGATCAAGAATTATTGTTTGGGGAATGCCGAGCAAGACCAGCTCGAGGACAATCCAGTCAGAGTAGAAGACCTGTTCACTAGCACGAAGACACCCCTTCTCCGTGTCAAAGCTGGTCGAGGGCAAGTGTTCTAAAGCTAGTCGGGATCTCATCTTCCTATCCTACACGAGTAAGGTCACAGAGACCCTCGACCACCGAACGAGACCCGGTCGCGTTACGGGCAACACCATGAACAAGGGGAAACCAAAGCTCGAACAAAACAAACCTAAGCATGGCGGCCCTATCCCTCGACAACTTGTCATGACCATTGATAACTGACAGACACCCTCACGCCATAAGGTCTCATCAATGTTACAGATAACCAGCGCACGCCTCCACAATGTTATCATTTCACACAAACCTACACGGCATCATAATTTGGTCACGGGAACCCATAGCCTTCTGACATCCCATAACCCAGGTTGTGCTACAGTAACCCATAGCTGTCACAAAGATGCAGGCGCAATTAATGTAGGGATGGCTCCCAAGCAAAGGGAGGCGAGAAAACAAGGGGGATAAATACTAGACGATGGACAAGGTAAAAGGATTCTTTGATTCTGATTCCAACTCCAATTTTTCTATCCAAATTCTAGTTTTCTTTTCTCTTCAAAACACCAATTTTTTCAGTCCCTCGGATTAAGAGGCATTCTAAAAGAATCAACCCGATTACTGACTTGAGCGTCGGAGGGTTTTCGCTAGAAAAACATCGGCTACCGCTAACACCATTTCTGTGGATGCAGGTCGAAGACATCACCGCTCCAGTAAACAGAGAAAGGCAGGAACCAGTAGGGAATCCTACTTGAACAACTAGTGAGCAGAAGGCAACAGCACCACTTGGAAGCAGCAGAAAACCGCATCAATATTTTGGTGCCGTTTGTAAGGATCAGTTCAAAAGCCTGATTTCCCAGTACATTCAAGAAGGAACGTGACAATGAGGGGAAACAGCAGAAGAGGAGTAAGCCTCGAAGAATTAGTGACCCTGAGGGAAGTGGCCAATGAGAAATACAAGAAATGATGGACCGGATAGAAAAGTAGATGGAGACACTGATGTCCATCCTATAGGAGCTCAGGGACGGACAGAGGAAAGAAAGTAATGACGTTCCTAAATCCAGCCGCGAGAATGCTCCTACTAGGGGAAAAGTAGGAGAGGAAGCTCAAAGGCAGAAGGTACAGAACGTTGCTAGAAGGGAGGAGACAACCTGGAGGAGAGAGAGTCCCAACAGCACTTGTAAGACACGACACTTACTTCCCGTGCAAAGAATTTTGAGGGGGAGGTGCGCAGACTGGCAGAGGTCGTTGACGAACTTCGGGGAAACGGGAAAGCCCAAAGTTGGAGAATCATGTTGGACAATGACACTAATTTACAGATCATTGTATGGTTTTAGATTGATCATATTCTACCAACAAGAAGATTTTGCTTTTCATTTTGATTGCGAAGCATGAATACGTATGTAATAACATATATATGTCGTTTCGTTTGTTGAATGTTACACTAATTTTGTGCATTTACTCAGTGACCTTAATTGATAACTTTTACTTGTTATGTATTATTTGAGGATGCATGCAGGTTTGGTGTGAAAAAAGATGTATGGTTCATATAGCATTGCAGATAAATGAGGAACGTGGGGTAGAGGATGCAAACTTGTTTATCGGTGATTAAAGCTCTGCATGAAATTCAAGGTGTTTAGTCTTTTAACCACATCCACTATGAAATAAATCAATCACAAACGACAGCAATGAATGAAAACTTCCGTCAAATAATATTTTTATAAAGATGTGTTTATATATAGGATTTAGTTGAGGTATATACAAACAGACTCTAATAATATGTAATTTTTTGGCATATTTATTTGGTCTGTATCATACTATATCGTACTATATAGTTTATTAACTAACTATTTCTTTAATAAATTAAATTGATTGGTAAATATATTTATAGTTCTCCTGTATATTTTATTTAGGTTTATTTTTTTAATACAAATTTTCTTTTAAATAAATGTCAACTCAATCTTCTCCCCACTCATATGAGCAGAATTTAAATTCCTCATCTCTTATTTTCTGCCTGCTAAATTTAATTATCTTAATTAAATGGCATCCACGAAATCTAACACTAACACAGCAGTTAAATGAAGGAATACAAGTTCATTTTGTTGATTCTTGATTAATTACTAAAACATAAAGTTCGATAATTCCTGGTCCCACACTCACCCTTCCATCAAAAAATTCAAGTCAGACCAGAGTTGTTTCTTAGGCTAATCTCCTTCACATTTACATAATTTCACATTTAGAGAAAATTTTCAAAAATTAGTAGAGACGTCCCTGAATTTGTGTATCAAATAGCCTATCGATGAATACAGTTCGACTTTTAAAAACGCGCGAATGCCAAAAGTACTACGTGTCACTTTTCATTCCCTATCATTTATAAACTTAGATTTTGATAGCCGTTAGATCAGTTATCAGTTTACTGTTGGACAGTTTATAAAAAACAAAATGACAAAATTATCCTTAAAACAATGATGTGGTGTGAACCTTTGCTTGCTTCCAGTAACCGAAGTCGTGAACAATGTGTCTGATTTTAATACAATTGCAACCCAAAGAAAACAAAGGAAATTTTAATGGTCTTAGGTGGTTGGATTATGCCTAGTGCCTAAGTAAATTGAGAAAGATCGGGTGCTCTAAAATATGCTGACAAAAGCTGAGTACCCAAAGTACATTAAGAAAAGTTGGGTATCTAAGGTACACTGAGAAAGGTTGGGTACTAAGATATACTGAGAAAGATGGAGTACCCAAAATATAAAAAAGGCCACGTATTCAGAGTATTCTGAAAAGAGCTGGATACCCCAGATATTCACATAGGTACTCAGGGTACGTCATGCAAAAGTAGAAAAATCTAAAAATATTCAAAAAATGTGTCATGTGATGAAGAATGAACTTTCTAAAAAGATTTGTTAATTCCTTAATTAAAGATAATGAGCCAACAATAAAATATTATACTAAACAAAAAGAGACAGCCACTTGACACACCCCTGCAAACAGGCTAAAACGATAATAGCCAAAAGACCACTCATCATCTCCTGTCACTCCAACAAATCTCGAACGGCCTCAGCAGAGGTACACGGGACCACTCTCTTACACCCAACATGTGTACATGCTCCAAAATTACTCTCCAAGTATATTTATCATACTTGAATTATTATATGAACAAAAATGAAATATCTTCACCACATCAGCAAGAGATGTCAATGAAATAACGTTAGGTGGTTAGGTAACCTAATTAATCCTTATAAATATATTCTTGTTTTATTTTCAAAAGGAAACTCACATACACACACCGAAAAAAGAAAATGTGCTGAGGTTATTGTCAACCTCCAGCTACTATTATTGAGAGCTTACAAGCTCTCAAGCTTAAGATCATTCAACTCTAACTTGAGCATCGAAGTGTGATTGTCGGCTACCCTCAACTCCACCTCTGACCTAAGTTTATGGTTTTACAGGTCTCAATGCATCTTTTCAAGCTCTCTCAACCCAAATCAAAACATCTCATCTCCTTCACCTTTTTTTCACTTTTCCTTCACCTCCAAAAAAGTCCAAAACAACCCATAAATCCCGACCAAGCAAGGCACCTCCCCGTCCTAACAATATAAATTCATTGTTCTTAGTAGGTTTCACCCTTCCATTTTATTTACCCAAAATCTACTAAAAACACAAAGTAGGCTTTCTTTGTTAATCCAAAAATTTGAATGATTGAATCGAAGCCGGAATCTTACGTTATATTTTCGAAAAATGGGAAGGGTCCATGGATGTTGGGATTGGAGTCTGAATTTGCTATCAAGTCTCCACTTCTCTTGCAATTCTTTTATCTATGCTTTATCTACATGCTCTCCTTATTTTCTAAAGAACCATAAAAGTAAAATAATAAGATATTAAAAAAATCCTCTAGCAAACATCGATCAATTGCCATATAAGTTGCCGATCAAGATTCGCTCCTGGTATGAGATTTTTCATAAGCAAATACAAACTTTTGATGTATAAAATAATGCATTGAAAGAACATATCTTGACCATACATGAGGTTATAATGTCTATACGTCAATAGTTGTTTTAGAGTAAGAGGGTCATAAGTCACCACCAATCTGAAAGAGTTCTCCATTTTATTATGTTTTATTAATTTAATATGCAAGTACCATCCTTTGCCTTCTTCTTTAAGTCTGTCCCAATCGAGCGCATGTTAGATTCAAAGAAGGTTCCTGTTAGTTCTCGGAAATTTTCTTTTTTACTGTAATTGACCAAAACCTCAATAGAGGTTTCTGCAATTAGTCATACTAGATTAATATATGTTAGCATCAAATAATTTATGTACAAGTGGTTATATAAAATTTAAGCATTTTAAACCATAGTTGCAATGCATTCTAGAGACAAAGTTTGACTTCCTATTAGAATAATATGACTGGTATATATCTGAATGACAAGAAAAGTAAATGAGTTTGTTTGCAGAATCTTGAGGATTTGCATTATGGAACCACATAACTTTACTGTATAAAAACACATTTTGACTTCTGAGCAAGTTATGGTTTTCTAACTAGAAGAATAGTCCTTTCTTTCATTATACTCATAATCTTATTCCTTTCTCCTTTTCTGAATTCTTATTCAAAACTATGGGAAACATTTTTGGAATTCAAATCTCGTGTGATGGTGCTATTTGCCTTCGTTGCCTAGATTGCAGTCTCGGAAAATCAGCTTACATAAGCGAGCTTGAAGAAAATCTTGTTGCCTTGCAAATTGAATTGCAAAAGTTAATTGAAGCAAAAAGTGATGTGATGACAAGAGTTGTCAATGCTGAACAACAACAACAAATGAGACGATTGAACAATGTGTAAGGGTGGCTTTCAAGGGTGGAGGCTGCGGAAACCGAAGTAGGTGAATTGATAACAGATAGCACTCAAGAAATTCAGAAATTATGTTTTGGAGGCTACTGTTCCAAGAACTGCAAGTCAAGCTACAAGTTTGGCAAGAAAACACCTTTTGAAGGAGCTTTTGAGGTGGTAGCTGAGAAGGTACCACAACCTGCAGTGGATGAGAAGCCTGTTGAACCAACAATAGTGGGTTTGAACTCAACACTGGAAAAAGTTTGGAGATGCCTTGAAGAAGAACGAGTTGGAATTATTGGTCTACGTGGCATGGGGGGAGTCAGGAAGACTATGCTATTAGCCCAGATTAACAACAAATTCCTTGATACACCAAATGATTTCGATGTTTTGATTTGGGTAGTGGTGTCTAAAGACATGCAACTTGAGAGAATTCAAGAAAAGAATGGAGAAACTATAGGTTTGCTTGAGAATAGAAGTCTTGAAGAGAGAGCATCAGGTATCTTCAAGATCTTGAACAAGAAGAAATTTCTGCTATTGTTGGATGATATATGGGAAAGAATTGATTTAACCAAAGTGGGTATTCCTTTTCCTAGTCCTAAAAATGCATCCAAGGTTGTCTTTACATTTCGTCTTGTCGATGCCTGTAGCCTAATGGGAGCTCAAAAGATGTTTAAGTTTTGAGTGTTTGAGAGACAAAGAAGCCTGGGAGTTGTTTCTAGAGAAGGTTGGAGGAGAGACTCTTGACAGTCATCCTGATATTCCCAAAGTTAGCCCATACTCGGGCCGAAGAGTGTGGTGGATTGCCACTTCCACTTGTTACCACTGGTGGAGCCATGGATTTTAAGAAGACACCGGAGGAATGGAGCTATGCAATTGAGATTTCAAGGAGATCAGCTTCTGAATTTCCAGGTATGGGGAAAGAGATGTATCCTCTTTCAAAATTCAGTTATAATAGTTTATCTGGTGAAATCCTTAGATCTTGTCTCTTATACTATAGTTTATTTCCGGAGGATTATGAAATTGATAAAATTGAATTGATAAGAGTTTTGGATTGGTGAGCGGTTTTTGAATAGGTATGGAGGAGTTGAAGTTCACAACCAAGGGTGACTACATTATTGGTATTATTGTTCGTGCATGCTTGCTGGAAGAAGTAGGATCTGATTATGTAAGTATGGATGATGTGATTCGCGATATGACATTATGGATAGCGTGTGAAGTTGAGAAGGAGAAGGAAAACGTTCTGGTGTCTGCAGGAGCTCAACTAACTGCTACACCAGAGGTTAGAAAATGGGAACAGAGAAAAAGGACCTTCATCGTTGATGCAAGTAAGCCAGGAACTTGGCTATGTGAATTTCTAATATACTTTTAAATCCACTCAAAATCCATCTTTTCTAAACCTTAGAGCCCCCAAATCCATCTTTTCTTGGTAAGAACAGCAATCAATTTTACAAAGTTAAACACTTCAATGAATTTAGAACATGGTAAACTAAGTATAAATTACATATAGGTTAACTTGATGATGATTTCTTCGTATTTACCAGATTATCTAACATATGCACCACGACAACATATTGAAGACCTAAAACCAAAGTAAGGAAGGAACAAATAGGATATCGGATTTTATTTACAAATAAACTTGTACCTTTACGTTGTTAGTTATTCTTGTTTTTCTTCTACATCATGAACCCTATTCAACGACTCCTCAAAAGTTTGCAATGCAACCTTGTAATGGTCCAGGGAGATGACTCCCTCCTCCACAACTTGCAAGGCACTTTTATACAATTGATTAAACCACAGCACACGATCAGTAGCATCAACATTACTGCAAACATCATCCGGAATATACAAGCGTTTGTAATCCTTCTTCCATCGTGACAAGATGTACTTAGAGGGGATCTCCTCCACACCATTAAAGTTTAGCACACACAATGCATGCCGGCACAAATATCCGTAAAAATTAAAGCAACTACAAATGCAGCGAACCTCACCAGCTGTTCTATTATACAGAACCTCAAAATCCCTAATTGCCCTCCTATTTCCTTCGCCTAAAACACGCTCCTTAACCAAGAATATGACAATTGGGCCATCAACATGTAACTGAGTTGTACTAAAACATGAATACATTTCCTCCACCTCCAATTGAAACTTCTTGAATATCTCTCGAGCATATATTCTGGAAAGCTGCAACTCAAATGAGCATCTAGTTTTCAATGTGGGGCTAACAGTTCTGGACTCAATATCTGCAAGATTTTCCTCCTTGTGCTTCTTTTGTAGAGCTAATTCATATTTATCAAGAAATTCTTTCAAAGGAGTTTGCTTATGCACATACCTATCAAAGAATGGATTAAGGGTATCCCCCGGCTGAGCAGCACACAATCCTGCAAAATGAGTATCTTTTAGGTAAACTGGAGCCCATTGGGCTCGATCTTCATACAAAGATCGAAGCCATTCATGCTCAACAACTCCAAACCGCTGGACCATAAATCCCCAAGCGGCTTCAAATTCAATAACCTTCAGAGAATCATAAACTGCTTTAAACAGGGCCTTTCTAATTGCATCATAGTTGTGCAATCCTCCCAATTTTTCAGGAACTTTCTTCATGACGTGATATACACAAAAACGATGACGAGCTTTTGGGAATACCTCTACAATCACACTCTGCAACACCTTGCACCTGTCTGTAATGATAGTTTGTGGACAGCATCCAGATGCACATGTAAGCCATGCTTTGAACAACCATTTGTATGACTCAGTTGTCTCACCAGCCAGTAGGCCACAACCCAGCAATACAGATTGGCCATGGTGATTTATTCCAACAAATGCCACTAGTGGGATCTCAAATCTGCTCAACAGATATGTGTTGTCAATATAAATAACATCAGTGAAGTAACCACATGAAGCCCTGGACCTACCATCAATCCAGAACACATTCCTCAAATGACCTTCATCATTGAGATCCATCAAGTAAAAAAAGTTTGGATTGGTCAATTGCATACGGCAGAAATAGTTATAAATGGCTTGCGAGTCACCTTTTTTAAAGTTCAGCTGATTGGGACAATTAGAAGTATTCCTGACTTCTCTTTCAATTGCATTCAAGTTCCCATTTCCACCTGCATCAATTACAAGCGCTTTGTACAACTTAATTGTTCGTCCGTCTGCGTCAGAACTTGACAGTGACTTCTTTTTGATTCCAGTGCCCACCTTCTTAATTGATCTGTAGACCTTAGCACCTAATATGTGGTTATGTTCAAGGGTAACTTCAAGCACCCTCCATCTTTTGGAGTCCACTAATCTCATTCTTATCATTGCAGGACAACCAGTTCTTGTTTCTTTCCTCAAACGGTTTACGTCTTTGATTCTTTTGAAACCCTGACTGCTGCAACATAGTACTGCACCATACTTCTCCCTACTATTCCTTTTAAACCATGAATTCTTCACTCTAACACGAAAGCCCATTTCCTTAGCGTAGCAATTATAATAGTTATAAGCATCATCGTATGATTCAAACTCCATTCCAACTGCAGGTGCAACAAATTCCTTTTTTCCTTCAATTACACCATTCTGACCATCAAATACAGTTGTTTCACCTTCTCCTTCTTTCTGACTCTCACTGCATTCACCATCAGGCACTTGCTCACTGCTAAGAGGAGCTTCTTCCATCTGAATTATAAACCAAAACCCATAATAAACAACAATAATGACATGAATGCCACAAAACCAAGGTGGCAACCCATTTTCACGTTAACTCAAACACACTCTTGCTCACTCATTCATACACAAACAGGCACGCAAGATAAAAAGTGAACAAAGCAAAACAATACTGTATCATCTATTTAGATTTTAGAGCTATAACAAGACCCTCTCATCTAAATATTCAATCTAGCAAACAGTCAAAATCTAAGTATTCAATCTGCTAGTATGCAACCAGAAACAATTGCACAAAACTTTAAAAAGTAATTAAATGCTTGGTCCCATAAAATAACAATAAACTACACCCAAATATAATTAGTTGCAGCATTTGCATTAAAATAAAGCCCTAACAGTTTACTGAGTTTTTATAAAATTC
Organism: Murraya koenigii; assembly: GCA_025617385.1. Taxonomy (NCBI): domain Eukaryota; kingdom Viridiplantae; phylum Streptophyta; class Magnoliopsida; order Sapindales; family Rutaceae; genus Murraya; species Murraya koenigii. The sequence goes on along the minus strand of CM046813.1, from coordinate 21,338,735 downwards.
ATTAACTAAAAGAATTAAAAAAATTTTGATCTTTTAGAAAGCTACTCTTAATTAATTACAATTTTATAATTAAAACTAAATTAATTTTTCAAGATATTATTACTCTGCTTCATTAACACGAACTTATGAAATAAAATAAAAAATGAAATCTCTTTCCTTTAATTTCCATCCACTTTCTCAGTGACCAAACAGACAATTACAGCAATAAAATTCAGAAATAAATATTTATTCTTGAAATTAAATCTAAGTACGAGAGAATTTTGAGTGCACTTACGGCAGCGTTTTACTCGGTGAGTAAATCCGAGGAGAAGGATCCGGTGACCCGATAGATCACGGCGTCTGACTGATAAGCGGCGCTTGTTTGTTCGTTCGTTTGTTTTGTGAAAAAAGATGTTGGGATGCTCGACGGGTGAGATTAGTGTTTTCTGTTTTGGATTCTGTCCGGTGACCTTTTACATAAACCGTCCAGTTAATTTTGCTTTTGCGCCATGTCAGCAGTCCAGGTCGGAAAATAGTTTTTGTATTTTTTGATTTTTATAAGCTTTTTTTTTTTTTTCAACTTTCGATGTTCCCAAATAATTAGGAAAATTTAGTTACAACATTAATAAATCATCGAAAATTAGTAATCCGTTTGTAATTGTTAGTAACACTATGGCAAATTAGTAAATTACTAATGAGAATTATCATTAAATTATTTACAAAATATGGAAGATCCTCGACACTATTCGAGACTATTGTCATCAATTGACTATTAATTGATTCAAATGGCAATACATCCATGTACATTTAATTACACAAAATTAAGGTCAACAAAAGCCGTGGATGCTAGTTAATTTAGTTGATACGTGAAGTGTTGCTTTTAAATCTCGCTCACATCAGCGGGAAGAGATTGAAAAATTGAATTGCCATTTTAGAAGAGAAAAAAAAAATAGATAAACAAAAAACATCAACTAAAACCCAAGCATATCCCAAAATGATTGTGGAGATCAAGCATTCTTACTGTGAATAAGCTATTGAGCTGAGCATTGCTGTTTTGTGTTTTTAGCCACAGCAGCACCAAGTCTGTACATAGCCTGCAAAAGTCATCATGTAGGAGGCACTACATGCCAAAAAATAAGTCCAATCATTCTGCCTGTAAAATTGAAACTTTCTTCCACTGCTCTTCAATTAACAATAGACAGAATAAGAAAGACATTTGGGTTTATTGTGAAAAGGTGCAATACTACCCTCTACAATTGCCATGCACAAAATTATTGTGATACATTTTAAATGCTACAAGAGTTACAATGCGGCATGTGTACAAACAGATAGAAGAGTTTGGTAGGTCCGAAGGTAAAAGTCTAAATGCTACAAAGGGTTATATGCATTCCTATTTTCATATTATACATGCTTATCTGCTACAAGACGGACCTTATTTAGAGATTCTTTAAATGCTTGCCAAGCGACCATATGATGATCTTGAGAAATCATCCCTTCCTCGACAACTTGCATTGCTCGTTTGTACAAATGATCGAACCACTGAACTGGGTTAGTGGTATCAATATTATTCGACCCAATATCTGGTACATACAGGCGCTTGAAGTCTTTCCTCCATCGTGGCAAAATATACTGAAATGGAATTTCCTCAACGCCATTGTAATTTAGAATACATAGGGCATGCCGGCACAGAAACCCATTGAAGTTAAAGCAACTGCAAATGCATCGAACTTCTGCTCCTGGTTTATCGTACATGACTTCAATGTTCCTAATGTTTGTAAGACTTCCCTCACCCAAACGCTCTTTAATAATGTACGTTACAAGTGGCCCATTAGTATGAACTTGTGTTATGCCAAAGCAAGAGGACATCATCACCACCTCATCTTGGAACTTCCTGAATATCTCACTCGTGTAAACTTTAGAAAGTTGCAACTCATAATAGCACTGTGTGTTCAGCATGGGGCTTGAATTTCTAGTCTTAAAATCATCAAGTGCTTCTTTTTCACGTTTCTTTTGCAGGACCAATTCATAAAAGTCAAAAAATTCTTTCAAAGAAGTTTGTTGATGCACATAACCATCAAAGAATGGAATCATGGATTCTCCCTTCTGGAACGTAGCCATTCCAGCAAAAAATGTGTCTTTTGAGTATACCGGAGCCCATCTCTCTCGATCTTCATAAAATGCTCGAAGCCACTCATGATCAGCAATTCCAAAATGCTGGATCATACCTTCCCAGGCCATTTCAAATTCATCCACCTTTAAAGAGTCATATACAGTCCTGTACAATGCCATTTCAAATGCCTCAGATTCCTCCAAACCCCCAAACTTTTGAAGAATGCTATGCACAACATGTGACAAACAAAGGCGATGGTGAGCCCTAGGAAAAACCTCTGCAACTGCACTTTGCATAACTTTGCACTGACCTGTTATGATAGTTTGTGGAGGGCGACCTAACATACAAGTGAGCCATGCCCTAAATAACCAAATATACATTTCAAATGTCTCTTCTGCAAGCAAACCACAACCCAACAAAACAGACTGACCATGATGATTTACTCCAACAAATGCTATGAGTGGGATCTCATGTTTATTTGATAAGCACATTGTGTCAAATGCAACCACATCACCAAAGAAACCATACGTGGCCCTAGACAGAGAATCTATCCAAAACACATTCCTCAAATACCCTTCATCATTGAGATCCATCAAATACACAAAATTTGGATCAGTCAGCTGAACCCTAGAGAAAAAATTATAAATGACCTGGGCATCACCCTTTTTAAGCCTCAAGCATTTGGACCGGTCTACATAATTAGTGATTTCCCCTTCATTCAAATATGAGCTTCCGTAACCAACTGAATCCACAACAGGTGTTCGATACAACTTGATTGTTCGTACCTCTACATCAACAGTAGGCTCCACCTTCCTTTTACTCCCAGCCTCCATCTTCTTATGTGACTTCGAATTTTGTGCTCTTTCAGGATCAAATAAGTGATTGTGATCAAGCTTGACTTCATCCACCCTCCATCTGTTAGATTCCACTAATCTCAACCTTATCATGGCAAGACAACCAGTTCTTGTTTCCTTGCGACGACTGTTTGCTTCTTTAATTGTTTTAAAACCCTCACAGTTGCAGCAAAGCACTGCACCACGTTTCTCTTTGCTATTACGTTTTGTCCATGATGATTTCACCCGGATAGCGAATCCTAGTTCCTTAGCATAGCAATTATAATAATTATAAGCATCATCATAAGATTCAAACTCCATGCCCACAACAGGTGGAGAATATCCATTTCCTGCAGATGTATGTCGAGCATCAACTAGAGTTCTATCATCTCTATCATTACCATAGTCATCACTTTTGCCGTCAAGGATTTGCTTGCTGTCACTATCAAAGTCATTGCCTTCAATCTCAAGGCCATCACTTTCTATCTCTAGTTCATTGCCTTCAATATCAAGGTCATTACCTTCAAGGTCAAGATCATTGCTATCAATCCCTAGGTCACTACCTTCAATATCAAGGTCATTGCATTCATCGTCAAACAGTTGCTCACTATTTTGAGAGCCTTCTTCTATCTGAAATAAAAAACAAAGGAACAAATATCAATAAATGTTGAGTTAAGCAGATAACAATTTAAAGACCGTATCAATACCCATGATCTCCAAAACTTAAGGTCCCAAGATTTATACTAGTCCCCAACACACAACCACAAAAGTGATTGCAACAAAGCCATGCCCATAATATGCCAATCATTAACCCAGACCACATATCAGAATAACAACATATATCAAACCTCCCAAAATCATCCAAACTACAAAGCAAAACTTATTCCTCATGGAATTGACTTTGGATTACCTCAATAATCACCCACTATAAGGTGGCGCAGATAAACGTAGTTATAGAACAGAATTGAGGTGATGTGGCTTTCAATCCACAGCCGTTACAGAATTGAATCACTAACTGGTCAACATTAGTTGCCAAGTAAAAGTATACCAAACACTTAAGCTAGGCACAATAGTTACAGATATCCCCTTCATTTTCCGTCCAAAAGGTAAACGTAGGTCTAACACAAATCCCTCATTCATTCCACTCTTTTAATCATTCAGCATTCCTTTTTATTGAAATAGCGACTAAACCCAACTCGCATGTAATTACACGTATCGAGAAATAGCCAAGGTGGAGCCAGGTATTACACATGAGGAAAACAAAAAATTAGAAAACTAACTACTCCCTCATAGAGCACCTTCACTGTAACTAAAGTTACTAAATCACTCAACAGTCACTCATCTTGCTCACAAGTGCCCTCAACAATCTTATTCAGCAATCCAAAAACTAACAAAACCCTTAAATTAAAACGATTTCAGCTAATAAATACACAAAATACTCTAAAGTAGTTCACAAAACAGTGCTTGAACACCCAAAAAAGGGGTAAAAATCAAGGCTTTAAGTATTTTATTTCTTAATTAATAATTCCAATATTTTCGCATATTCAAACACAAACATCAAATCATGAAAATGAAACAAGCAATTACAATCTCACAAACTAAAAGATTGGAATTCAAAGCAATTACAGAACCGACATTGAGGAGAATCAAAAGTTGACTTACCATAATGTGGAGGTTAGGGTTCGATGACAGCGAATCGGCGCCGGGGGAAAACGCGTTCGCGCCGTTCATGCCTCACTTGCGGTCTCTCTGGTCGAGGTCTGCGACGTTAGTTTTGCAGCGATCAGGTAAAAATTTTTTATTTTTTGGAATTCGGTCCTTGTATTAATTATTATTTGCTAATTAGGAGTTTGTTGGGGAAAAAGTAAAAGTGTGGGTGGTTATTGGGAATATACGAATTTAGTTGTGGCTCTGCATGGCCATGACACGCGTTAGTTCCCGTGATTGTCACGCTCGCTTAGGAAATACGGTCGTGAATTGATCAATTGACCAAATATCGAGAAAAAATTTTTTGGAATAATATTAGAATATACATTAATACTATATGATATTATAGAATTTATAGTTAATTGAAAATAATTATAAAAATACGTTAACATGATCATATGGCTTACTGAAAAAATAATGAACACATTAACATCATATAGTTTTATGGTTTTTTATTTGACCATTTTATAATCATTATAGATAAATATTTATTTTTAACAAATTCATTTAACTATATCTTAAGATAACTTGAAATTAGTATTGAACTTTTTTGTGCCTATATTTTCCTAATTTTATCACGTGCACATTTACAACCTACCTTTTTTTATTAGGTTTTAATTTTTCATTTATTTAGTGGACATATCAATTTACCATTAAAAGTTTCTAATAATTATTTGTTTATTTAATATTTTAGTTTTTATCATCTTATTGTCAAATTATTCAAGTTAACAAAAATTTTATCATAAATTATAATAAAAATCTATTTTACCCCTAACCGTTTAAATTAAAAAATATACGATTAATTATATATAAAGAAATAATATTTTTGTCAATTAATTATTTTATAAATCTAAAATAATTATTAATAAAATTACAAATATTATACCTTGTGAAAATCTTAAAATAAACATGTGGCATCAGTTATACCTTAATAGAGTTAACAGTTTTGTGATAAAATGAAAAAATAAAATATTAAGCAAAAAAAAAAAGTAATTATCAAAAAATTTTGATAACGAAAATATATGTCAGAAAATATAATATATGATAAAATAATAATAATTTTTATTTATATCTAAGAATTATTAATCATAATTTTTTAAAAAATAATATTATGTTTACTTAATGAAATAGTTAATTTATATATCAGTTAATATGTCATTAATAAAAAATTACTACTTAAATAAATAATAATAAAATTTAATAATTATTTATTATTTAAATTAACTAAATAACACGTATCATTTGTGACATTAATTAGAATGCAAAGTAGTTCGTTGGGATAGTTAAGATTATTGAGAATAAGAGCGTGGTTTTGAAAACGCGAAAAATCAAAACCACATAAATTCAGTTACGGTGTAAGTTAATTCAGTTAAAATAAACGGTCTGCGTACTCTACTTCACACCTTCACACACATTCACCACAAAAGCTAATGGCTTCTTGGACTCTCTTCTCTCCACCTTGTTCTCCGATCACTCTCCCAATCTCCTTCGCCGCCAAAACCACCACCGCCAGCAACAACAAATGCTACTGTTTCTGGAGAAGTAGCGGTAGTGAGAAAAAGAGAGCAATAACAAGAATTATAACCAAGGCTACTGAAGATGGTGAAAGCAGTAGTAGTAGTGGAAGCAAAGATGAAGAAACCCCAGGTTTCAATCCTTTTGGGTTTGTGAATAATAACCCTTCTAGCCGAAGCGCCATTCAGCTCCCTGATTTGCCCGCTGATGATGGAAATGTCGGCCAAATGATCTCTGTATGTCACTGTTTTGATTCTTCACGTCAATTTTGGCAACGTTGTTAAATATATATACCGTTTGATTAACAGATTATATATGCACTTTCGTTTTTGCTTGTGCTTGTGAGAAAGGGTCTGAGCTAGTTTATAAAGTTAATGGGTGGGATAGTTTCTTGTTGTTATGACGTATGTGCTCGGAGTGTGTAACTTGTTCATTTTCAAGAGGATCAATGAGTTACTTTTGGTAGATTTTTGAGATATGGGTACTCTAAATGCACCTTTATTTAATTGTTTTTGTTGTTTTACTCCAACTCTAGAGCGAAACGAGAAACTAAACTGTAGTAGCAGAGCAATGAAAATTTTACTGTATGAATCAACTAGTGGTTAATTGATTGTCTTACCTATGCATTTTAGACACTCGCGGTGGTATTTAGTAATTGCTACATGATGCCTAATGGCTTGATATTTTATTTGATGTCTTTTGTGAATAAAAAATGAAAAGGATTCCTGAAACTACCCCTGTTTGTATGCAACGAAACGGTATGTGAATTCTGTTATATGACAAGTCTGGCCGTCGATTTTAAAACTAAGCATGCTGCGGGTTTAGGATTGGACAACATCCTCAGAAATTTTATGTTCATGAACGTTTATATAGGTTTCAAGTGAACATGTTTTCTTACAACAGATTAGCATTTAGTATATTTTTCATTGCGTTTCACATGGACCTGAAGATTGATAAAATCATAACAAATCTGCTTTTTAATTCAAGAGGATTGAGAATAAGGGACAGGAGTATGGCTCATACATCAAATCTGGGGAATATAGATGGTTTGTGAGAGAGACAGGTAAAATTGCTGTGATATTAATTCCATTTTCTTTCCACGTAGATTGAGTTTTGACAATTTAAGTTCGATGGCAGGATCTCCTGATAGTAGACTTGGAACAATTATCTTTCTTCATGGGGCTCCATCGCATTCATATAGCTATCGAAACGTCATGTCTCAGGTTGTTTACTTGATGTTTTCAAGTTATGAATTGCCCTCAATTTAACATCACTGAAATAAGTTTGCTTCCCTTTTTATGAATTTGTGATTTCTTTTCTGGTTTATCATGGAACTAAGAATTGAATATAGATTCATTGAAGCTAAATGAGCTCTTTTATTTTTTTTCCCCCCACTTTTTGAAAAACAATGAAAGAAATTTACGAGATCATCCATAATAAGATTCTAAATATTCTGCTTTCCTTTTCATTGTTGCGGCATTTATTCATTGATTTTTTTTTTATAATTGTTATTAGTAGATGTCAGATGCTGGATTCCACTGCTTTGCACCCGATTGGCTAGGATTTGGTTTCAGTGACAAACCAGAGAAAGGATATGATGATTTTGATTTTACAGGTTTCCATCACTGTGTTGATAACTAGTACATTCATTCTGTAACTCCATGAGTCTCAAAGTTCTGAACAGTTTTATTTCTGCTTTTACAGAGAATGAATTCCATGAAGAATTTGATAAGCTACTACACGTGCTGGAAGTCAAATCTCCTTTCTTTCTAGTTGTTCAGGTTTGAACATATTTTTAGAAGACATAGTTGTGATTACCATAATTATGTATGAGAGCCTTCTACAAAAAGACTTTATTTGTATAGCATGTTCATTTAATTTTATTTCTGCTTTTATACTAAGTCAATCTTGGCATGTGGCACTTAACTTACATAGCTAACTTGAACTTTCAAATTCTCTTGAAGGGGTTTCTTGTAGGTTCTTATGGATTGACTTGGGCCTTGAAAAATCCAAGCAGGATATCAAAACTTGCTATTCTGAACAGTCCATTAACGGCTTCATCTCCCCTACCTGGACTATTTCAGCAGCTAAGGTTTTCTTCTCAACTTAGATCATAAGTATAAAAGTCATGAGTGATTAAGCTTGTGGGGAAAAAGAAATCTAGCAACTGATGAAGTCGTGATTGTTTATTTGATTTTGTGTTTCCCTCAGATTTTCCTTACATTATCATTTATATCTTTTGTGCATATTCTTCAGAATCCCACTTCTTGGTGAATTTACTGCTCAGAATGCTATCATGGCTGAACGTTTTATTGAAGCAGGTAGCCCGTACGTATCCAAGTGCATACACATACGCATTACTGTATATTAGTGCATCATACAGTTCTCTGCTCTGTTTGTTTTTGTGCACAGCAAGGTAAAGAAAAACGAAAACAAAAATAAAACTGTAAACACAATGTTGAATGAGACATTTAGTGATAATAATTTGTATAGTTTCACCTTTTGTAAGCAAATCAAACCAACTAAATGAAGCTCAATAACTAGTGGATACAACAATTATTTTATGCTGATGATAAAATTCTTCCATTATTGCTCATGGCTTCCAGATTTTCATGTGTTCTTAGCTTAGTTATAATATGGAAGAGTTAGGAAGACTAGTCACATGCACACCTTAATTAAAGTTGCTATAGCAAACGCTTTAGCTCACTTGATTATTTTCCCAGTTTTTAATGAGGTTACATAAACAATAATATAGCTAAATCTTCTTTTGTACATTATTCATAACAAGAACAATTTACTCTTTTGGCAGTTACGTCCTGAAGCTGGACAAGGCTGACGTGTATCGGTTACCATATTTAGCAAGCAGTGGACCGGGATTTGGTATGTGACTCTTGCTTTTAAATTTACCTGAAGATAACGAAAATGTTATTAGTAGGTATTTATCAGATATTTTTCATATAGCATATGTTAAGTGTATGAAAAATGAAATAAAAATATCCACCACCTGCATCTGTTAACTTATCAAAGGAGTAAATTTGTACATATTCTCACTTTTGGTTTCAAGTAAACTGCATTTCTTATAATTCTTGAAAAAAATAACTTGAGCTCTCACATTTTCATGTTATCTATTTCAGCTCTGCTTGAAGCTGCAAGAAAAGTTAATTTCAAGGATATCTCAATTCGTATAGCAGCTGGATTTTCCTCAGGAAGGTAGGGAGCTTGTTTTCAGACACGTGCTCCTGCAAGTTGAATAAAGCAATACATGGTCCAAGAAGCCTGTTTGTACCTTGTTATATCATAAAAGTAGAAAATGAGGCTTCTGAATCCCATACAGAAGTGATTTTGGATATAAGAAATACCAAACTCCATGGTTTAATTTTGGAGCACAGGGTTTGATTTCTGTTTGAGGCTCTTTGAAAACTTGCTCTTGCATTTCTTATAATGCTATGCAATTCTAGAACCTTGATCTATACATTTTACATATACTGCTTATATGTTGAATCTCTCTTTCAAATTTGATGGAATTTTATTGATTTTACGTGTTTTATATTTCAATTTTTTTCTGAATTATGAACTAATGGCTTCTTGACTACAGCTGGGACAAACCAGTGCTAGTTGCATGGGGAATATCAGATAAGTATCTGCCACAATCTGTGGCAGAAGAATTTCAGAAAGGAAACCCTAGTGTTGTCAAGCTCCAGGTGATCGAAGGAGCCGGGCATATGCCACAGGAGGACTGGTAACCAACCACTATTCATGTGAATTTCAACGTCCTACTTTCTTTTTGACTTGTTAAAATTTTGACCATTATTCCTTTTTAACAGGCCTGAGAAAGTTGTCGATGCTTTGAGATATTTTTTCTTAAATTACGGTTGAATCATTGAAAATATCAAGATTGATGCCATGCAAGTGAGATGATTCATTTGCCTTGTTATTTGCTTCAGGGTAAGAATGTTAAATTCCTATGCAAAAGCAACGAGGAAGATTTTGGCCATGAGCAGCCAAAGTAGTTTCACTCATTTTAAATATTTCTGTAGATAATGGAAGAATTTTCAAGGACAAGCTGTACAGATCACCCGGGGGGTGTGAACAGCTTTGAACTATTTTAAACGTGAATACTTTTACACATTTTCGATTTTGCAAGTAGTCTGAATAACAATCAATGATTATAATTTTGTGTGAAGCTCTCGCGTATAAGTTACGATAGGCTGATTGTCACATACAATTAGCATCAAATGCAGTATCTTTCGGGCAGTGGTACCATCCTCGTAAAGTAAATTACAACCTAGAAGTTCCTCCAACATTTGCAAATTTTACTCACGGGGAAACTTGGGAAGTAACATGACTCATGAGCTTGAAAGTTGGGTAGCATTCCATAAACATCCCACGATAAATTAACAGCAGGTGCAACCACAAACAGGAATTCATATTTTTCCGAGTATTATACAGCATAGCTAAGTTTGTTTCACAAAAGTCATGAGCATGGCCAGGAAAATAGCCATTAGATCAGGGCTGGCCAGAAGTCAAGACAAAGAAGCTGTGCATCGCTGCTAATACTAACAAAAACTGAAGAGACACATACATCTCTCCAAAACATGGGCTGCAACCTAAATGCTACCGGTTAACAAAAAGTGATGAGACCCATATTTACATTCCTCCAAAACATGGATACTGTAACATTGCTGTTTACAGGATCTGAATGAAGCTACTTTGCTTTCTTCTTCGACGGCTTACCTTTTTGACTGATAACCTTTTCCTTTGACATCTTCACTGCCTGTGCTTGTTTATGTTTAGTCACCTTTCCTGACTTTGTTTCTGGTGCTTCCTCAGCATTGTCACCACTGCCACTACCATCATCATTGCCACTGTCGTCATCTTCAGTGTCACTCTCTTTTGATTTTCTTTTCCTCGACAAAGGCCTTTTAACTTGACCTCCAGGCTTCCGCCCTTTCTTTGATTTGACATTTTCAGCAATTTCCTCTCCATCACTTTCTTGCTCATCACTGCTATTGTATTTGTCATCATCCTTGCTATCTTTTCGTTTCGAAGCTTGCTTTCCAGGTTTACCCACTGCCTTCGCAGCTTGGACTCCATTTAGTTTTTGCAGCGCTGGTACATAGGCCGTTGTCTGAGACCAGATATGCAGGCACATTATACTAAATACTAGTTAGAATTATCAAAATAGTATACACAGTATATTTTAGAATCACTTACCCTGCCGCCAGCAGTAATAAAATCAATTTTTTTCCCTGCCATCGCGTAAAAAATAAAAGAATTTTATCCAAGGAAATTAAAAATGGCTGATAAACAGAACAGATAAATTTCACTTAACAGAAACAAATAACACTATCTGAGGCCTACAAGTCAAGACAATAGATACGTCTCCCACATCGTTAAAATAATTGACAAGAAATCCAGAAAAATAAAGAATGCCGAAACATGCTAGGACAGAGTTGTACAATTAAGAAAGAATGAAACTACAGTTAATATGAGATCAGGGAATGCGACGATTTAAGTGAGCTGGCAGAGGACAGGAGCAAACCATCAACAAAAGCCTTGCCAGGCTTGTTTTCACGGGAATGAAAAATCCAATTACTTGGAAATTGACTACTATCTGCCCCAACTTCAAGTGCTTTTTCAATTACCTGTAAAATAAATTACATCGTCATAGTGATTAGTCATGTCATAGATATCTTACCATTAACTTTTCCAGGCTTTTTGCCCCATCGAAAATGAAACAACCATTCAAGAGGAAAGCGGCTGCAGTCGGCATCAACTTCAACCGCATTTAGAATAACCTACAGATATTGTTTTCTCTATGTTTTCTTATGAGCATAAAATTTTTGCGGAGTAAAATTTCTAAAATTGCAAAGAAACTCCAAGTGCCTCTCTTACCTCTTTGATGCACTTCAGTAAAGTCACACAGCTTTCTTTGGATAAGCTAGCAGCAGTTTGCAATGGATGAATTCTGGCCTGCAAAGAATAAAAGTAGTCTCTTTAAACTGCATTATTCGGTTTAGATTAAAGTAAGTTTAGCAGATGAGAGCTCTCTCATAAAAAGATACTGTGACTCTGAAAAATTATTGAAACTTCAGAAACATAGAGAAAACAAAAATTTTGGGTTCAATGGAAAGATTGAACCAGACAGCCTGAAATTCCATCTGAGCGAGGTCTGAAATATATATTCATTTTAACATGCAGTTCTCTTTAGAGCCATCCAAAAGATAACTACACAAACCCTTTTTTTACCCCCCTGCATCACCCAACAGTTTACGTAAATTTTCCTAGTAATCAATCTGTTCATAAGAAGCCAAAATTATTACTTACTTCTACCGTTCCGCTTCCAAACTTCAAAAATGTTATAATGACGATGACAAACTACAAAGCTACTGATTCACCCAAAAAAAAGATTTGAATTTGAAAAACAAAAAGAAGGTAAACCTACGTGGTATAAAACTTCATCTGCAACCCAATTGCCAATTCCTGAAATATAGTTCTGCAGAAACGACAAGGAAATATGATTTAGTAATAACAATAGCGAACATTGAAACAAATGATTACTTTTATATTTTAAGGTGCCTGGGCAATGATTGTGTTATATGCCAAACTAGATACTTATGAGATTTTCAACATTGCAAATGCTATAACTTAACAGCAGTATAAAGATTGCATACTTTAAACTTCTATATGAAGCCAAAATGGATAGCTATTATATATCGAAGAAGCAAAATAAAGTTGAAATTGGGTAGTGGGTACATTTACCATCTCACCCACCCCGCGCCCCCGCCGCCACCACCCCCTCTCCCAAACTGATGCCTAGCTGCCTGAATCTCTGCTTCCTTCTACTACCAGCGGGCTAGCCTTAGTTATGATTTGCAGGCAAGAACAAAAAAAAAAAAAAACTAACAGCATGATCCAGCATGACCTGTCCTTCAAAATTTTGCTTTCTAAGACTTCTTTCACCTTCTGTTATGTTATTAATACTTCAGGCTACTGAACACCTCATCCTACTAGTCTCCTTAATAATTTTCCACAAACTGCTGGGTAATTTGCTGCTAATCCAATATAAGGATGAATCTACTCCCCAAAACTTTACAGTCTCCGTGTGTTTAACTAGAGCCTAGAATACAGTCAGTATACATCATTCCAGGACTTTGTGGACATATAAAACTTAAATTCATCCCAACCCCTTGATATATATATATATATATATTTTTTTTTTTTTTTATAGGAAACAAAGAAACTAATGTTAATAAGAACAATAATTACAAAATGTGAACAAGGAGCCCACAAAGAAAGAACCAACCGAAAGATCACTAAAAGATCTGTACAGTTGAGAGCTAATCAGATAATCTCTCTATTTCGAGTAAAAGAAAAATATTGTCAAATGTTTAGGGGCCTTTTCTTTGTAGTTCAATTCCCATTAGTTACGCAGCTATCACCTTGAGCTACACTAATATTTTCTATTCTTCTATTTCGGTCCTTATCACACACGACCAAATATAAATATTTAGAAGCGCACAAGAGTATCATGCAACTTTCCTACCTGTAAAAAACCAGCTTACTTATGTCCCATGGAACACACATAAGGGTTAGAGTTGGAACATCATTGATCAAAACGGTGATCAATTGCATTCCTTAACTGCTTCACCATGCGTAAAACAGGATAAAAAATAAATAGTTGGAATATCGCAACAAGCCCCATAGTTGTTGTGTTTTCTACATACAGCGATATTACTCAAATTATAAGCCAACTATATAGTAAAAATCACTCTTATATTAAAGAGAGACAGCAGAGTGATCCACAAAAACTAGTAGATATAAACCAAAATTAAGCAAAATATAATACATTAAATGCAAGCTTATCGAAAGTAAGAAACTATTATGCTTGATCACCACAATGAGGGTGATAAAAGAACATCATTTGAAAGATAAAGTAATATTTGGAGTCCAATTGTGCTTCCAAAGCACTCTGTGAATAATATAAATTTCAAATTTTAACAAGCAGCCGTAAGTCATTTCAACAAGACATTCAATTAAAACAAACTGTTACATGTACCGAAATAGATTGAAAAGAGATGAGAAAAAATTAATGGATGCTGAAGCGAATGTTTCCAAAGCTCTCAGAACAAAATAATAAAATTAATGGATCCTGAAGTGAATGTTTCCAAAGCACTCAGAACAAAATAATTCAGTCACTCATACCTTGTACATAAGATGCTTATTATATCTAATATCATAGAACTAATTTAAAGGAACAGTAGGACTTAAAGAATGAGTGCAAAGGTTTTAACCTGATCAAGTAATAGAGCCTTAATTGTAATTTTCTTTTTGCTTAATGACTCAGTAAATTCATCAACTGTCATGGGCTCCAGCAATGCATCAGGACCAAGTTCAGATATAGGTGGTACAGAAGTTGGCTGCACCAACAAAATAACAGAAAGAATCAATTAAATATCTGCCCAAGTAGAGTAGTAACAAAAATATTTATTTGTACAGATTAAAAAGTTATATTGTAGTACATCATTGAGCAGGCGAACTTTAGCAAATCGCCTCTTGTCAGTGAAAGACAGTTCCAAACCATCATCTAGCTGCACAAGAAAGAACTTGACAGTTAATATTACATGCATATTTTCAAGCACACCCTACGATACAAGAGTCAACAAATATACCAAAGGAATTTCTTGACAACAATAAAAAGAGATGATATAAATATATTTAATAGGAACCAGTTCATTAAAACTTAGTAAGAATATTTAAATTATATTGGATAGTGTCAAATTTATGATTATCGTGATCATTAAAATGATTTCAACTCCGATATATTAATAATTGACAATTTAACTGCTTCAACACAATATTGCACCTCAACATCACACCACAAAGAAATAAATGGAAGAAGATATCAGATCTCATCAATATACCCAACACAACAATTTACTCATTATATAGAACATTCATAAGCATTCCATACTGAAATTGCCAAAATTTCACACTCAAGAGTAAAGCTACAAATGTAACTGCCTTCCAGTCTTTCACACTATTCTAAACACAGCAGAAGCTCTCACAAAACACATTCAACACGGTCTAGCGTCCTACCAACTTCAAATAGTAGGCACAAGCTTTTCATGAATAAATTAAATGTAGGGTAACAGGGCCTTGTTCAGGCAGCAGAGCTTCATAATAAGGATTTGCACCAAGGGTTATGGCAATTGGCAGTCTGTAGAACATTAACTATGACAAATTTGCTTCCATATTCACAATCATCTCAGCTGAAGCAAAATTGAATTCATATTTTCTTGGAGCATACAACTTTCAAAATAACAAGTAGATTACATTATACTTGTTGCAACATCTAACTCATTTCAAGTTTACAGAAGGAACTAAATTATATGAGACCATAACCCCAGCACAGCCTTAAGCAACAAAATGGTTAATGCAAGGAACAGTCAGGTTTCAAAATACAAAGGATATATATTCATGCTAATCAAGTTTTTTCATAAATTAAGAGGTTGTGGAGGAGCTAATGAAGTGTTAAAGAAATGATTTGTTAGCAATGATTCTTACTTCAACAAAGAACTTTGAATATTTGGAGGGCCATTCATCAGTGTCCTTTACAGCTGACCTGTAAACAATATTTTTCGTAATCAAAATAAGTAAGTGCAAATTGTTAACCAGATATGATTATTACCAAAAAGAAAAATCAAAGCTGAATTATTTTACCATCTCAGATTATTTACTAAAATCAAAATTATTATAAACAGCCACTAAACAAAATTTGAACAAACAAATCAAAAGAATGACATGTTGCAATGATTTCCAGTGCAATTTCCTTCCAATAAAACATAAATGAATAAGCTAGTGTTTGCGACAACACCTTTCAGCATTACCAAGCAAAAGAATTTCACATAATCATCATTGAACTTACTTTCTATTACATTCCGTTATAATAAAAAAGGTAAGTATACAGTTAATCACAGCACACCTCTTATATTGTGTAACAGCAACCCCCTTAATGTAAATAGCACCAGTCATTCCTGAAATACATTAAGCCACATCAGTAATGGAGCCTCAAACACTATCTTTAAGATCAAATTTGATCTCTGGACAATGAACCTAAGGATACAATTCTGAATATCCAAGCAAAAGGCAATTTCTAGTAAAACTGCTTCACTTAAATCAAAAACACTCCAAAGCACTTTAAGAGAACCAAACCATTGTTTTCTCCTAACGCACTTCACTTTTGTTAGTGCTTTCTCTCAGAAATAATTTTCACAAAACTACAATTTCTTTCACACGGCGATTAAAAACTAAAAAGAGGATTGATTTTTTCATTAATAGGGTTTTTAAAACTAAAAAAAAAAATTTTTTGGGGGGGGGGCATTGGGAAGGGTTTGTCCGAGCTGTACCGAACTGGAAGGAAGGGAAAGGAGGGGAATCGAGGCGGAGCCACAAGTTTTTTCCCTTCCTATGAGCAGATAAAATGGTCTTGCCCAAAACCGATGCCTCGAAATCCGACGCAGAAACTCCGTCGATCACTTTGTTGTCGTCTGCGATGATCGATTTTACGATTTTCTTACCGATGCAATGCTCCTCTATTGCCCTTCTCGCCGCCTCCACCTCTGGTAGCTCCGGCATTTTCGGCCAGGGTTTTGGCTGCTGATTTTCGCGCGCTTTTTTAGAAGGTGAAGTACCGTGATGAGGGAGATGATGAAACTGGGATTTTTTTTTTAATTTTAAATTTTCCTTTTTCCCCGAATATGTAAGTATTGGCAATTAATACAGAATTCAAAACCATATATATTTCATGATAGGATTTCTCCCTCATGCTGTGTGTATTTTAGAGTCACAAGAGTCATAATGCAGCTATAAATTTTTATATAAGTTTATTTTATATAAATTAATTTGATATTAATTTATTAATTAAATAAAATATAAAAATAAATTATATAAATTAAAAAGTTTTTAATCTAATTAATTTAATCATGACACACTAATTTATATAAATATAAATTTATACAATAATTAATAACTGTATTATTACTTTTTTTTATCTTATTGATAGTGCAAATATTGTAAACGCCTATATTTAAATATTTTAATCTTAGTTATTTATTTAATATAATTTTATAAAGTGATAATTAATTAATTAATTAATTAAAAGATAAATATTATATAATGAAGATTACATGCTTAATGTGTCATGAATCACTCCCAAGAGTGGTCGGGTTAGTTGTTATGCTCGCCGCAGAATTGTTATAGTTCGGATTCGATTCTTGGAGGTGTGAAAGAGGTTAAAAATTATATTTAACCTTATCTTCCCTTTTCTTTTAACTAAAAAATTGAAATATTACTTTTTATTTATATTTTTAAATTTAACATCACACTTTTAATTGGTAATGTGTCAAGAATCTAATTTTAACTAAAAAATTGAGATAGTACTTTTTATTATATGTCTTTTTATTTATATTTTTAAATTTAACATCACACTTTTAATCGGTAATGTGTCAAGAATCTAATTTTAACTAAAAAACTAAGATATTACTTTTTATTATATGTCTTTTTATTTATATTTTTAAATTTAACATCACACTTTTAATGGGTTTGTTAATTGGTTATATTGGTTATATTATTATTAAAATAATTTAAAAAATTTAGTTAATATATTCTGTTGATTAAATCCAACTATACATATTTTTTATATTATTGATGCTATAAAAAAATTACAGCATCATAAAGAGACCCATTACAATATTATGCATGTTATATAATTTTGAACTAAAAATAAAATTATAATTATTTATGGGCTTTAATTTCTTTATTTATTATTTAAGAGGAAAATTCAAAAAATAAAAATAAAATGCACTGAGAGATCGGAATCCTCTAATTCTCTGCTCTAAAACTACAGATAGAACTAGCACAAGAATAACGAACTAAAATTTCGTTTGGAACGCCGCACTACTACCACCCTTACGAGCTCTTAGGCAACCGCCTAAGGCCTCTCGCGAAACTAAGGTCCCAAGATATCAACATTAATTATATACTATAAATTTTTTATTTATTTAAGTTTTAATATTTTGTAATTACTGGTCAAAAATTTATGTTAATTATAACTTATTAATATTAGAAAGTATATATTTAATAAAGACTAAAATTATTATTTTTTTCCTTAAAGTGTTGATTAATGAGCTCATAACTTATAAATTATTTTAATACCCCATAATATAATTTTATGTTAAATTGAATTGTAGTATATTAATTTTATGTTGTAAATAAATTTTAAGAATAAAAAATAAATTAGAATCGAAAGTGAAAGACAAAAGAAGATGGATTGCATTGATAAAAAAAAAATTAAAAAGAAAAAAGGATGGATCCATTGGAATGTGTTATTGTAAAATAATAATTAAGTGGCATTCGCCAGACTTCTTTTTTTCATTCTTTATAATAATAATAATAAGAGAATAGGTCACTTGCTACCTATAAAATGAGAGAGTGTACTAGAGGCTGGGAGAAATGCAGAAGAGAAAGCTCTGATATCTCTTCTTCTTCTGTTTTCAATTTTTTTTTTTTTTCAATTCTCCAGTACTGTACTCTAAAAATTTATCAAATAAAATATATATATTTTTTGTTAATATGAGTGGTTAATATCCTGACCTAAGGTGAAAGGTGAAGCTTTAGGAGTTTAATTATGGAATTAATATTCTTTCAAATAAGTTAAGGTATTTTTATTTTTATTTTTCATCAATTAATTTTATTTGATATTAATCTATATATCTAGATTCATTTTAGATCTATATAGTATTAAAACATAACGTTGATACAACAATATAACTATAGTATATTATGTACTTTATTCTCATAAAACACAATAATAAAAATTAAATTATAAAATTAATATTTTCTCAAGTTACAGCTGCCACTTTTAACTATCACTTCTTTCTTTATTTATAATAAAATAATAATAACAATAAAAGAAGAAGAGATATTAGAGCTCCCTCGCGCACGCCCCTCTTTTATAAGCAACCACTTGACTATCATTTTACAATAATACATTCTGATGACTCCACTTATTTTTTTTTAAAATCAATTTACGTCTTCTTTGTCTCCCATATTCTTTTCCCTTTCTCACTAAAGGAAAAAAAATTAAAATATGACTACAAAACCTTACGTATAAAAATTTGGGATGAAATGCAAGCACAATTTTAAAACAAAAAAAAAAAATTCACCCCACGTAATAAATTCTATCGAAAGATAAATTATCATTTTCACTCAAAAGATAAAAGAAATTCTTTAACAATGTTAGAATATGTATAAAAAATTAATTAACATTTGCTCACACAATAGTTTTAAGGCATAGAGGTTAATATCATATTTCTACGAGAGACTAACATCTTAAAGTAGATTGTTAAAATAATGTGTAAT